>JAQGCA010001645.1:0-16543 GCA_034698945.1 Protaphorura quadriocellata
AGATCATATTGAATATTGAATATAAAATTTTCACAAAGTAGGACAACTTTTTCAAACTAGGACATTAGGTAGGACATTTTTCAAAGTAGGACAAGCCTTCTCAAACTAGGACTGTCCTAGGTAAACTAGGACGGTTGGTCACCTTGTACTAGGGCCACCATCAAATAAACTAACAATGCTGGATGAAAACCAATCCGGCCGCGGCCGGACGGAAAATGTTCGATGTTCGATGAGGGATACGATTATTTGACTAAGCTTTAAATGCTTTAAGGTTAAGCCGAACTGAAAAATTGTAGGTACAAAAGTCAATAGTGAAAGTATTCCATCTACGATGCTCCGTTATATATCTATTTTCAAACTCAACTGAGTAACGTCGCATTGTGAGTGGTAAGTCCGAAAAATTAAAAACTTCCCTTCAACGAAAGCGAAATCGAGATCAATCTTTATAGCACGGCCGTAACAGAAATGTTATTTGTTGGTTCCTTAAACAATCAAAGAAAGGTGGCCATCATTTCTGGGACAGACGCCCAAAACGATGGAGTTAGGGAGTTTTTTTAAGCAACATTTTAACGCCACCATCGCCTGGCCTGGTGATGGTGACCAACACTCTAGTAGTACGAAGCAAAAGTACGAAGAGTTTCTTAGAAAACCATGAATTTTGGAGCAAAAGACTTAATTTGGGACACTCACTGCACGACTCATGATGACTTATAGTCATTCTAAATATTACTAATATTAGAATGTCTTAAAGAGGCCCTGTGGGCCACATCCAGACTCCAGACGCCTCTCCTGGAAAATTTCATGGTATACAAAACAAAATCTACAGAAGTAAGTTTAAAATCAAAATTCTGAAGTTCTAAATATGAACTAGGCCTTCTAATTTCAATAGAAGAGCTGAATCAGAGAGGTCTGTGAAATAATTAATATTAGCTTGTTGTATGCGGGAGAATTTGGCTTAGTGTTGTTCTTCTTGGAAGGGTTTGTTGAAATTGAAATATAAAAATCGTGCAGATTAGATGCAGGAGTCGTGTTTGCCAAAACCTTATTACATATCGTTACTTTACTCGTAACATCTTCACTTCTCTGTATGCCTCATATATCTATAACATTAGGATCTCGTCACTCATATCAGAGCATGGTGTGGTGTAGTGTAAGGCAAAAACCGGTTTCTTAAACTAAATCTCTTGTTACGTAAGAACACAAAAAATGTAATTGAATGCTGTATGGATGTATGGATGTATTCATGACATGAAATTTATGTATTATTTCGACAAATAAATGGAATTTTGGAGGGTGAGGATGGATAGGATTAAAATTCGATCATTCTATTGTGTTCGCGTTCGAGGTCTGGTTTACCCGGAATCGAATGTGCTTACTGTAAATGACCTAATAGAGAACCCGCGCTCTATTCATTCAGGTGGGTTCAGAGGTCAGAGACAGAGACTTCCACCACTTTCTCCATTAGGTTACACGTAGAAAGCTGGAGAAAGACCCGCTTTGTATTTGAGTCCCGCGCTGTATTTACCACTAGTGGTCTATTAGGTCATTTACGGTAATTACCGACTGCTACAAATCCTAAAAAATACCTTCAGGATAGAGAAAACAAGCAAGTGTAATGAAATGAATTCTAATTTCTTGCGTTCATCAGCAATCTGTATGGTCTGACTGACAATGGGACATAACTAACAATAAGATTACATAGAGTGAATAGTATTCTGAAGACGTTGGAAGCTTGTTTAACTCGGTAATACATTCTAAGCAACACATAGAACTTGGTCGTTTGTAAATCCTATTGGATTAGTTTTACTATATGATTGAACTAAGGTCAAGCTCATCGTTTCCAAGAAACCGGCTAGCTGAAATTTTTTTTACTTACTAGTTCAGTTCGTTGAATTCTGTCCTGTTGGCTAGATTGAACACTTACACACACCAGTCGACAATTTATAATCTCGTCGATTCATTATTTTCGTCACTGATATACCTACTACTAAAGTAGTAACTAATTTATCAGATATCAACTGTATGATCACTATCACTAGCTTTGAACTTCGCTTTTTTGTATTAATACGGAGATATAAATAGGACAAGAGAATGAATTAACTTGAAGGCGGAAGGTTCCCCGATTCCAGAATGAAGTTTCCTCCAAACTTCAAAAGAAAACTACATTATTGCTTGCTGATGAACTACCACATATTATTCTCTCTGATCGCTTTTATTTCTTATTACTGGTACATTTAAAGTTTAACTTTCACTCGCTAGTACTGTCGTTCATTCTAAGAGTACAATATATTCGAACAAAACATATTTCAAACAATATATAAATTCACTATTCTTACTTAGAGGGAACGTTAACACATCATAGAAAGAATCGAATTTGCATAGGCCATAGGTCGAATATCAGGATGAGGCTAAAATATAACAAACATTGTATTTTAGTTTACGAACAAACAAGAAAAATTGAAACTCGAGACTGTACTACTAAGTCCCGAATTTGTCAAAATAAATGTAGCTTACCACTGCTTCATAAGTAATATACTTGGGTGACATCTGGTCTCCTTTTAATTTAATAAACGCTCCTTTGTTTCCTATTGTATCACTGCAATGCAAAATTATAAAATGAAGTAAAAATATTATTTATTCCAAATTGGTCGTTTCAAAGGTGATAAAGCTGTCGAACGAACATATTCGTTTCGTAATCAATCCTACCAAATAAATGGAAATATTTCCCTTACCAGTAATTAGGGGCTGAGAACACGGTAATACATTTACCGTCTGAAAATAGAAGACACATAAATTGTAATTGTAACTCTTCAAATTACAAAATTTTATACCTATAATAGTTATAGTTTTGAACACCTACCATGTGCGACTTCATAACCTTCAGGCTTTACTTCGTGACTCCTAATAATGTAGTCCAATTTGTTCTTTTTGGTAAAATTTTCTGTCACATCAGGTCCGAACTGAATACCTACTCCACGTTTGGAGGGGGATCGACCAAGACTGGGTTGAGGGTCCGACCATAATAGCTCACACATAAGACCTTTACAAATAAATATGCAAAAATTTGAAATACCAAGCAAACTGCCGACCGCCACCTCCACCATTGTTATATCCACTTACCTTCATCGGGAGGTTGTCTGTTCCTGTCTATTCCGCGGAGGTCATCTAGAGTGACGTCATCGCTTGTGAACAACCCGCCATGCATTATCTAAAAAAAAACTCATTTAAGTTCGAGAAAGGTTAGTTTTGTTTTAAGTACAAATTGTCGTACCAAGACTCGATTATTCAGACAGTGACAGAGAGGTAACCAGTTGTACACTTCAGTGAAGAATTCGGCCATTTGTGCGTTATATTTAGCCGTGGCCTCTCCAGTAAAGCCATACATTTGATTCATGTTTTGGGTTTCATGATTCCCTGGTAAAATATTATCAACATATAATTATAAAGAGAAGTATTAGATTTTACTATTATTATTTACTTTTAAATCCGGATTTATGTTTCAGTAATATAAAATAATCATTGGAGCTCAGAAGCCTAGACACCGTATATATCATATCATCATAAATATATATTTCAATCTTGAAACAAAACCTGGTTACAGTCAACATTCTTACCTCGAGCCATAAAAAAGTGATTTGGATAAATTAATTTGTAGCCGAACAGGGTTAATATACACTCGACAGAAAAGGATCCTCGGTCAACGAAGTCTCCGTTAAAAAGCTAAAAATATAGGGAACCGAAATGAGTATGAGAAATTGAAAGTACTTAAGACCATCCTAAGCCTATTTATACTTATCTAGTGTTAGAGTTTCAACTCACATATGGATTCATTTCAGACGGAAGTCCATTGATTTTAAAAATATTCATCAAGTCGTAGAATTGACCATGAATATCACCGCAAACTGTAAACTCCCTATCGTCAGGAACAGTTACGTCTATTAGAGTAGGTTGCTCTGTAAAATACTGTTTGATTTCAAGCAGAATCTGAAAATTAATTAAATGACATCTCCATTAGCTCAGTGAGCGGTGACGGCTAAAGGTGTGAACTAGTGTATAATAAGCTTGCAATTTACCTTGTAGGCATATTTGCGATGCAGGACTTTTTGTCGTTTAAACCACTCCAACAGGTCTGTCATAAATTCCACAGTTGGTAGGCGGTCATTGAAACTAGGGCCTTCATAACTGTTCTCCACAACTAATTCAAAGAAACAAACATGGTAGATTGACTGGAATAAATTTGGCTTGCTTTGCATTAATAGTATATTTTGTAAACACTTCAGATTGTAAATATGATCATTTTGAATCATAAGCCTAGACACCGTATATAAGAATATCATCATACCAAAAGAACTTTGTATTAAGAATTAGGGCAACAAAACTGGAATTTACCGATAGTATCCAAATTGATGGAATCAGCAATTGACTTTTTGTTATCATCCACAGCGATAGCCCTCTCAAATGCAAGTTTTCGCACAATCTTCCCACATTCATTCAATTTGAGCTTTGCGTCTTTGTCATTTGGACTCGCACGAACCACCTAAAATTGAAAATTCAATTGCTTATCAAATCTTAGAAAATGGTTTCAATATTTTATCAAAATTAAAAGAGTTACCGTACTGTTTCAAAGTCTTTTAGAGCCAACTTAAACTTTCCCATCGACATATGGGCGGCCGCGCGTCGATAATATCCTTTTATGTAAGTTTTGTTAAGTTCAATGGCACTCGATGCATCAGTTAAGGCATAGCCTGCAAATACATGATAATATGAACAGGAACACAGCTTTTCAATGTTTTATTTTATTATATTATTAAATTGACAATGAATGCTGGCTGGCTTACCGACACATTCAGTCCTTAGGTATGAAATGCTCCGATTAGCATAGTATACCGCGGATGGGCACAGTTCAATTGCTTTTGTGTAATATTCTATAGCCGTCGCATAGTCCTGCCCTATACAACGAAAATAAATGTCATCATGAAATGTTCAAGTTTTTGTATCGTCTTGCACTGCATTCAATATATCGAGACGCTTTCTCAGGTAATACATGCGTTAGTAATCATGGTGAGCAATTGATGCATCATTACAGTAAATTTTCATCATCGTAAAGCATTCGAATGTATCATTTAACCGGACATCGAGATTATTTGAATTCAAATCTGTATCGTGAATCCTAAATTGTCCCGTGCCGACCCGACTTCAAAAAGTTGAAGAAGTCGAAGTCATGAAGTGAACGGGGAATGTTGCGTTTTTACCTGTATTTTGTGTTTGGTACCGGTAGTACCAAAGATCAGACGCAAGGTTATGAAATAATCTCGATGTCCAATTTATATATTAATTGGTAGTTGGGGCGGAGAGTCGAGAATGAATAATTTATATTAATAATATTCTTACTCTTAAATGCCGCGTTAGCAGTTTCTTTGGCTGATTCGGCAGCTGCCTCTTTGGCCGGATCATTTTCACGCGTGTCTCCACATTCCTCCTGGCCTGACATGACTGGCTTAATCGCGATTCCTCCTGTAATCAACGAGTATTAATTTATTTTTATTAAAACTAAACGTTATTATTATTCGTATCGTATCTGGCTTTCGACATAATATACGTCAATCTCTAATCTCTACCTGCAGTCCAGAACCAGCGTCCGTTTTGCTCGGACCGACCGAGCAAATGCCCGGGCCGGAGCCCGAGGAAATGGTCGGGCGACCAGAGCAAATGCTCGGGCGGCCCGAGCATTTGCTCTGAATTTTCTAAACGATTTTACGAAGTGAACACACGGTAGAAGTTGACGTTCTTATTTTTAAAATGTAGAGAAAAATTATGTTGAGAAAGTATCCATTTATTTTTGTGTTATCTTGAAATTGGTGTAAGATGTGGAAAAATGAAGGTAGGTTCGTAAGCATATTGTAGAAGGTCGTATAACTTAGTGCTTTGTCGTTCAAATTAAATAGAAAGTCAAATGTAGGGACCCCTAAATCCTGATATTTCTCGCGGCCCGAGCAAAACGAACGTTGGTTCTGGACTGACCTGTGTATGTTGCAGTCCAATTGCAGAGCCAGGGAGGTCTGTTCTGTGACGGCTTTTAAGAAAATACTCCCAGAACCGCCCGCGCCCATTTCACAGAAGGATAAGGAAAACGAATGTTTTAATATCTACCTTAAACTAGAGGCTACCATCTTGTCAGTCTCTCTTAATTAGAACCCGGTCTCCATTATAACCGGGGCATTTCCCCTACTTTCCCCATGCACCCATATGGAGAAAGCGAGACTTGGAGTCAGATTTTTTAATAGAACCCCAGGGTCGCCAGGGTTCTAATACAGCAAATACGGTATCTCCAAAACTGGATTCAATGTGCGAATGCAAAAGGGAAACATGAAAACAAATACTTTTGAAGAGTGAAAACTATCGTTTCGTTGCTCAATATATTAATTTTTGTATTTCAAATACTTCCAAGTATTTCTCGGCGCGTTTGTACGACCTGAAATTATACTTCACTTCACTTTCCCGTCACGACCCTACTTACTTACTGGCAGTTACATGCGGATGGGGGTGGGGTAGTTTATTTTTACAGCAGTCATTGAAAGTTTTCTGAACTTCAGAATCAGTAACAAAGAGTTACATAAACAACACTGCTCAGCCGAAGTCGAAAGCCGGTCCTATCAAATTATGAACAACCAGAACGGTCAATAATGCTTCATGAAAGATGGGGGCTAAATAAGCGCGCCCAGTAACCGTTAAACGCTGTCGCTCGGTGATGGAATAAGCTGCATGTCCAATGTCCAGCAAGACATAAGAAATAGCCTTTTCCTTTTTTTAAATTGACCGCTTACCCGGTCGATGCGGAAAGATTAACTTACGGCTTAACGTAATTTTTTTAAAAAGTATTAAGAATAACGCTGACCTCACCTTTTGGAAGCAATTATTTGTCTGTGGAAGTTAAAAGGAAGAACACGAACTCCAAAGTCCCGAATGGGGAGTCCCCGTTTTGACACTTTTTGATCTTCAAAAGTTGGGTGATCGGAGGACTCAAATGACTCAACACGTTCTTCACTTCGCGTGCGACAAAAGACTAAAAAATTGGAAGCATGCCCACTATTTTCACACTCACTTTATTGTTGTCCATCCAAATTCTAACACTGCCGGTGACCGACAGATGGCGCTCTGGGAAACATAGAGTAAAAAGTTTCAGCGCGAAACGAAATCCCTGCTGAATTAGCATAACATTAACATTGGTTGTTCGATTTTAATTTATTTGCCAAAATTTTGATAAGATGAACGTGAGTTTAGGACGACAATTCAAGAATTTATTTTCCAAGCATGTGCTTTTTCAGTCACCGTGTGGAAACCCAACAGCAATTGGACAAAGACATTTCTGGGGTTGGCTGAATTCGATTTTTAATAGGTGTGTTTTTTAAATTAATATTTTTAACAAATTATAAATAAGAAGTATTCAGTCGCAGAATCTAAATTTCATAAACACCTTGCTATACCTATCATTTGTACCATGAACGGACAAGATATTTTGTAGTAACTGTAACGTCTGTATTTTTTGATGTCTTCGTAATAACCGAATTATTAATTTCAGGTACGATGAGGATCGAGTAAAAGAAGTTGGACCTGATAGGGCTTGCGCAGAATGGTTAATACGATGCGGTGCCGGTGTTAAATGGACGGGTGGAGCAGATTGGTTCAGAGATTATAATGCACTTCCTGCCACCTACGACAGATCCTTAAAAATTGTTGAAGTCGACGCTACCGACTCGGCTGTCATGTATATCGGATTCCGGCATTTTTGTAAAACATCCGAATGTTGAATTGAGAAGAGACCGTTACTAATGTTGGTATTACTATTTTGGAATTTTCACAGACGGTCTTCGTCAGTGCAGAAAAATGGTATTTCACAAGGCTAGTTATTTCGACGACGTGTGTGTGGGTGAGCTTGCTAAATATGCCAAAGACAATCTAAAAGAACTGCAGATTTCATCTTGTGGAAACCTAACTTCAGAAGGTGTATTGCATATACACAAACTTGAGTAAGTCACAATTACTAAGGCCAGCCGAGGATAAACTCACACTTTTCGGACATAATTTATTTACTTCGTGTACTGTCAGAAATCTGGAAAAACTACTTCTCTATGATTTACCAGAAGTCAATAACAGAGTCGAATGCATAAAATTCTTGACCGAAAAATTGCCACGTTGTCAAGTGGAATTCCCATATGCTCAAGCTTCAGAGAGAGAAGCTAAGGAAAAATAGCTTGTCATCACTCATGGGTTTGGATTTGCGACGAGTCAGCTTGCTTAAATGTTCCTCACCACAAATATAATTAGCACGGCACAATGTTATTTATGGGGTCCCCATGAAATGTAATTAAGTAAAAGATCGTAGTCCGAGGTGAAAATATGGTTCGTTTACTGTTTATTATTGATCACATGTTATTGAGTTGGCTAAAAAAATATATGCTTGACGCTTGACTATGTTGTTGATAATTTTAACAGGAATCTGTGTAACACATTTCAATATGTCTTACTCAAATGTCTGATCCCGCATAGCGAAATTTTTCAGTGGATAATGATCTCCATATTTTGCAACGTGTGCCTCCATACTTTTTAGCTGTGCCTGTAAATTTGGAGGCATTTTTTCATAAACATCCGTGAACATAAGTCTCCAGTCTGGTTTTAGTTTTTTCTCCGCCCGGGCAAATGCTTCCATAACCTAAAATTATTAGAATTGATTTCTGTTACACAACTTCGCATTTCAAACGCAATAATGTTTGCAATGCAATGTTACCTTTGTTTTAGACTTTTTCTTCCACTCCGCTTCTTTAGTATCATCCCACCAACTTTGATTAATCATATACTGCCTAAGCCTAGAAATGGGATGGTCGTTAGAGTCCCAAAAGCGAACTTCATCTACAGATCTATAAGCACTCGAGTCGTCGGAAGTACTATGATGGCCAATTCGGTATGTCATGGCTTCCACAAGAACAGGTCTATTTTCATTAACTGCAACTTTCCTTGCGGCTTTGGTAACATTGTATACGGCCAATGTATCGTTTCCATCAACCCGAATTGAAGAAATTCCGTATGCAGGACCTCGACCTGCTACGCCGTCTCCACGATACTGTTCACTCGTTGGGGTAGAGATCGCATACCCATTGTTCCGGCTGAAAATACAATCGTACATGCAAGGACGTGAGAAATGTCTCAAATAATTCAGATTCAGATTATCATTCTAGGTCTATTGTCTATACAAGGTAATATTCGATTTACAGGATACTGAGTCCCGCTCCCGAGTACCGTACTGAATATTCCTTCCATACTTTTTGTTCATATTTGTTTCGATTTGGATAGTTATTACCAGAAAAAGATAATTGGACACTCCAGAGTTGCGGAAAAATTAAAAGCAGCATGAGCATCCCCTTCGCTGGCAGCCCCCTCACCGAAGTAACATATCACACAATTTCCTTTGTTTTCACGTTTAAATGCATACGCAGCGCCAACAGCTGCAAAACAAATTTATCCAATGAAGAACTTCGGTGGTGTATCTCCGCATTACTCGTATTTCGGATCCGAATAAGCCATACCTTGGGGCATTTGTGTTCCTAGTGGGGATGAAATTGTTATAAAATTCAGATCCTTGGTGCCATAATGGACCGGCATTTGTCTGCCTTTCCCCAGGTCTAACTCATTTCCGTAACACTGATTCATAAAATCGTCCAACGGAAAACCTCTCCACATTAAAATTCCGGCTTCTCTGTATTGTCCGAAAACAAGATCTGATGGATTAAGAGCTGCAGCTGAGCCAGCGTGAGTGCCTTCCTCTCCGTAGTTCGTCATGTAAAATGAAATTCGTCCTTGTCTTTGAGATTCATAAAGAATTTTATCCATAGTGTTCAATAAAGTCATGCTTTTGTACATTTTCACGACAATTTCTTCGGATAGCTGTGAAATTAAAAGTGTAATGATTATTTTTTTTACAATTCACTCATGATGCGGTCTTAAATCAAGTAAAAAAATCTTGTTAATTACATTTGGATCCTGATCGGCTTGGAGAACCTGCCCTTTCCGGTCCATAACTCTGTAGACAGGAATTCCATCGTAAAGGTCAGGTTTTACGAACTCCAATTTATCAGTCCAGTTCGCCCGGGAACCTGGAAATTGTGGTCTTTCTTCTGACGACGAGCTCGTAGGTTCGTCACCTCGCTAATTTAAAAATTTGGGCATTATTAAAGACGCCTAGATAATTGAAACACTTTAATATAGCCAACGTCTAGAATTTACAGTGACTTACACTTGAAGTGCTGTATTGATGACATCTTTGCAAAGTTCTCAAGGAACTTGAATGTTTCTGAGAAAAGATCACCGACGAAACAATATTGGCGGAAATTCGGTTCAATCTTCTCATTGTTCCTGCCATTATTCCCGCATGCAATTTGCAAATGGTTATTTTTACGGTGATTTAAGTGCCAAGTGCAAAATACAGTGCAGAATGTGCCGATGAAGGTCAATTGTGTAAAATTGCAATATTTCGAATTTAGCCGCAATTTGGGTAGGACATCTATACTTTTATGGTCCATCCTCAGATTTCTCATCCGTTTTCAGCATTGAACGACCCAAATCTATGAAATGTACTACATATTTAAATGAATGTTGCGTTGCTTCAGTTTCACTATTCTCGTCTTGCATAGGAACAGGAATGGAATGACAATAATAGATTTTGGTCATTTTTAGACCGGTTAGGTTCTTCTGAGCCACAACAGTAAAAGCGGTATCGATAATAGCAACCCAATGAAAAATCTTGCCGGTGCCGGTACTGATTTAGAAATAAATATTTTAATTTTGAAAAATGAGATTCCGTATTTCCTTCATCATCCATCAGAATCATGTCTATAACCCAACCGATTGGCCAAATTCTGTCACATACCGTATTTGCTCTATTAGAACCCGGTGGTTTTATTTTCAAAATGTCTCCGGGTCAATCGCTTTCTCCACTTTCTCCATAAGGGTGCATGGAGAAAGTGGAGAAAATACCCGGGTGTAATGAAACAGGATTATGAGAGACACGGTTCTATTAGAGCGAATACGGTATATTGTATGCTCCTTAACTCAAGTCTTTGGAGAGTTCTTCGTTATGGCTTTTGTTTGAGAGTGGAATTATTATTATTTTAATAATTAAAATGCCTGTACAATTATTGTACAGGCACTACCAGGTTGCCAGAACCGTAATAATTTTGTGTTGTAAACAAACAGTGAAATTAAATTCACAATTTTATTGTTAAACATTTTGTGCTTTACTAGTGCAAATTTATCACAGATAGAACTCACATCTTCAAATCCTAAGTATCAACAAACTAAATCATTATCACGTTGTCGGCTGTGCGCCTAGTGATTATGAACTATCTGAAACATCCTTTTACAATACTGGAGCTCCAGTCAAATACCAAATACACTTTTTGCACAGATAAACCGGCAACGTAACAATGTAAAATACGCAAGAATAAATTGTCCTCAAACTCGAGAAATTCGTTTGAACTTCAAGTCAAAGAATAAATGACACAGTACACACAATAACAAAACACTGAGTTTTAGGAATTATAATGTTTCAGGAAACTGGTCTACTCTAATTAAGTAGTGAGTTCGGTTATGGGAAAGTGAGATTTTGACTCACAAATGCATAAATTATGGCTAGCAGAATTGCTTGAGCCTGTTTGTGACAAATTAGTTTGTGAGGACTTGACCTATAACTATAAACTTCCGATGTTGCTATACCTTTTCAGTTTATTCGGCAAATTATCAACTTTGAATAAGACTGGATCCGCTCTGAATTCAACTTCTACCAGAGGCATATAACCGTAAATCTGTGCAAACTTGTTGATACAGTCTGTTCGCTCCACCATATGACCTGTATCTGCCGAAAGCATTTCATTACTTGAGCACGTGGGGCACTTGAACTTTTTCCGAGGCGTGACCTATTTTGAAAATATCGAATAACAACATTACATTTCATTTGCCCTTGTTAAAAGTTTTACGCCCACATGAAGTAAAAGCGAAGTTGCTCTTTCTTCCCTTCTCTCCAGATTTTACATAAGTTCAGCTCAGTCGGAATTACGGAAATCTCTAACAGAAGTTTTCGAAAATGAATTAGAATAGTAAACGGAGACGGAAAGACAAACTCGCAAAAACGTAAACGTAAGCGAAAATCATTAACTTTTATCCTGTCTATCTTGCATGCCAAAATCAATAACAAGTGTCTCGCCATTATAGTTGGCACACCGCGGTCGTATCTTATATGCCGGCACGGTACATGCCACAACTAACGTAGTGGTACATTTTACGTAACTATTCAACGACATTATAATCAACCCGTTCCAGAATTTGTCTTCATTCGGTTTACTAATCTTCTGATTGAAAGAACTTCTGACAGGTTTTTCATCATCGCCCGAATGGACCCTAAGGTCGGCTGTCTAATCTGGTAAGGCGATTTTAACGAGGATGTGCTTGAGTCTTACCTTCATCGGTGGATTGCCGGTTTGGTGAGCGATGAGAAAATTCATGGCGATATCTTCACAATTCATCTTAAAATCGACCCATTCTCTTACCTCGACAGGCAGCTTGTGGAAGTACGCGTCATGCCAATACTAAATATAACAAAATCCATGTTTAGCATACCCATTACCCATACCCCAGTCGAAAATGTGTGCGGATGGATGACACCGAAGCGGGATACCTTATGATAAAACGCCGCACCAGTTAGAACCATGGAAATGTCATTAGTCCATTCAGATTCATATTTCCAGCGCTGAGTCGTATTATCCCATCTGTGTGTCCTGGAAGGAAAGCCCACTATTCGGTCAGGAAATTCTCTCCACGTCTACAACAATTAAAAATCAATTACTCCAAAAAATACACATCATACCTTCATCGGTTTATCACTACCGATGTTATTGGTTGTTTACCTCAAAAGCAAACTCAATTTCATCGGCAGTTAACATAATAATGTCATCATCAACTGAAAATACAGCCTCAGTCTCGATTTCATCGTACGGATAAAATCTATTGGACATCTTGTTCGCCTTGGTTTCTACTATTTTCAACGGCTTGAATGTTTTGGGCCACAGGTTCACTATTGAGGGACGTAGAAATAATACCCGTAATCAGGTTAAAGTTTGAAACGATTGATTAAGAAGCCGAGAAGATTTCCATACCTGCCGGAGGTTTCTTGACCTGATTGTTCCAAACTACCAATATTTTTACTAACGATGGAACCTGTCCTACTCGCTCAATGACTTGAAACAAGCTGTCGATTCTATCGTAAGCAAGTATTACAGCGGTAAACCCAGGAGCTTTAGGCACGATAACTGGATTGAATACCGGAGACCTTTTCTCGACCTAAGGAAAGAAAATGTTCAAAATATATAAATATTCAGATGTTTAGGTATAGCCAAATAAGTCGATTTGCGTATACTACTCACGGTTTCTGGGTTGTAGTTCCAATCATACATTGTTCTAGCAGAGTGAGCAAAAACCCGATCTTTTATTACTTCCAGGATTGTACGAGTCAAGTGCCCCATAGTCTTGAAATACTTATTGAAAGTAAATCTTATTTGAGACTTCAGTCTTTTCTTTCGATCATCCGACACGCTCTTCAAAATTGATGTAAGATCTTCCAATTGATTTTCTTGGAGAAGAATCGCATTTCTGAAAAGACGTATCCAGATATGTATATTACACGACGAAAATTACATTCTACATCGATTCGTAATGGTAATACTATCGTCTACCTTCGCCAATCAATAATGTCATCAAGTGGAAGTCTATTCAAACCAGACACAATAACAGGAACACAACCCACGCTCATGATGTCCCACAAAATCGGATGTGATAATTCCTTATAAACTATGCAAAAATCCGTTTGCTGAAAATGAAAACCAAATTATTTTTTATTATTATTTTTATATTTCTTTTTCGGGCATCCGACTTAAATTGTAATTTGAGACAAAATAAAAAAGACATGAACTTACTGAGAGAATTTCAGGATAGTTGAACCTCCGTTTTCCTTTACATCTGACAGTATAATTGGCAGGGTCGTGTGAGCAAAAATCTACTACTAAAACTCCTGATCCTCCAAAACTTTGTGATATAAATCCTTGAGCTGAAACTGCAACTATTCGGTTGTCTCTGTTGAGTTATTTAAAAATATATATATAAGTGTTTAGACCAATCTTAGTCTTGACTCGACCTTGAATATAAATATTGATACAAAAAATGGTGGAATTAAAATACGAAATTATCAATCCCACGAATAGGAGTCCAGACTAAATTCAAAGTCTTGTAGTAATTCCTAAGGACTTACAACCTAGTATTTGTGTGTCTAAAAACGTGGCCCCGTAGAAGAGGATTGTATGAAATGAGTGGGATATGAAATCCAAGTCCATAGTCTTCAGTGGAAAAAGCTGAACCCGCAAGAATGGCTTCACCGTATACATCTTTCACGAAAGAACCTCCAGGAAATAAATTGAATAACAGATGATTTCGACCCGTATCTCCCCAACTAGTAAAATAATAGAAAATATATATTAGCAAATAAAGAAATAAATTGAAAACATTTTAATAAGTGTAATTTGGACAACTTACAATTCTAACCTACGAAGTACTGTAGTGATATCAGCACTCCAACTATTATCAGATTTAGATGAGACCATGACGGAGTGTGACTGGGATTGAATGTGTAGTAAATTGAGAATGTCAATTGCTGGCACAAAAATACAAGCTTTGTGTGGATCATTTATATAGTAAGGACTTTTAATAATGGCATCCAAAATTTCATAAAATTCTCTAGACAATGTAGTTTGTAGAAATCTTCCTTCCAATTCATATTTCTCAATAGGATACACATATACAGTCAATAAGTCTTGTTCCAATCTTCCACATCGATGACTGTCGAAGCAATTGTACAAATTACAAGTAGTCTTTTTCTTGGCCACTACAGGAGGTCCTTTAGAATTGGATATGGCAACTTGAGTAGTTGGCTGTTGAGGGTCTATAATATGTTCTATTCTTCGTACAGGTGCTTTATCAAGTGAGACTAGAGTCATTGGACTTGGACGCTGTTGTTGTTGCCCTACTTGAAAATGAGACGACGATCCTACACCGGAGGAACTGGCTACTAGACTTTTATTAAGATCAAGTGATGACGACGAGGGCCAAAGAAATTGGAAGAAAGTTAGAATCGTGACTAGAACTAAGAGTGTAAGAATAGAAAGGAAAAACACTTTGACGATTTGACGTATAACCCATCTTGGACGAAACCCCCGCATAGTCCGGGGAAGCTCCAAAATTAAAAAAATCGTCTTAGAACTCAACAGCAATTGCCGGAGCGAGTCAGTGACCAGGCTACTTTTAACTTTTAGTCTTTCACGTCACATAATGATTAAAATATTCCGTGCGATTTCCTTGAATTGTGAAAAATCGTGTTCGTGACTCAGGCAGACAGACACAGAAGAAGAATTTCAACATCTTATCAGCAGGAAGAGTGTCTTGTCATCATGTGTCGTGTGTCGAAAGCATGGTATAGCTGCACTACTTTTCACTTGAACTAACTCATGGCCATGGCCTTTTTTTATCACCCATTAAATCTTAGAGGTCAGCAAGGGTGAGAGGCATACAAAAAAATTCTAATTACCAAAACATGTACACAAATAATATTGGGCTCGTGATACAATTATTAATATTGATTGCGTTACTGCTTAGCTGCTCCAGTTTTGTTTGGCGTCTTCCTTGGCCATGGCTGTGTGTGACTGAATTTATGAATTATGAATGATATGAAAATGTTGACACTTATTTCAAAATTCTTAGGTACCGTCCGAGAGGGCGGACCATTAGAAAGAAACACAAACACATGAAAATGTTTTGAAAAAAACCGGGTGAGGTGTGACGAGAAAAACGGGAGTGGGTGGATTGCGTCTCAATGTGCCCCAGTTTGGCCTCATCAGCCTTGATAGACTGGAAAGCGCTGATTTTCGAAAATCGCCGCATCATTCGAAGTCACAGAAAAGCTGACGGACAGTGACTTTCGAAAACTTAGCGCAGTCATCACTGACAGCTAAAACTTAAAAACTTTTCAGTTGTGTGAATTTCTTGGAACAGTTTCCAAAAATGTCTCGTGGAAGTAGTGCGGGCTTCGATCGTCATATTACCATCTTTTCCCCAGAGGGACGTTTGTATCAAGTCGGTGAGTCTGTCATTTCATGCTAAATTTCCAAATACAAATGTGTTGTAATTGTAATGCCATGTTGAAATTTTAGTCTATTACAAGGCCTTAATGTTATCGAAACAATTGAAACTAGGGATCGTTTTGGCTGCAAGAAGGAACTTCCAACTGTAGAATAATTGTTTATTATTATTATAAATAGTCAGCGATGGAATGGAAGCATATAAATTTAGGGATGGACCGAATATTCGGTTAACCGAATATTCGGCCGAATAATACCGAATACCGAATATTCGGTATTCGGTTTTGTGACCGAATATTCTGCCGAATATTCGG
>JAQGCA010001646.1:0-16541 GCA_034698945.1 Protaphorura quadriocellata
AGTAATAGGCGCATAGGTTATTTATATATAACTCTGATCGTGACGGGAGTAGATGGTGATATTTTTAGTCATTGTATAAAAAATAAAAAATATATTTCAAGACCCAACTTAAGCCAGATTTCTAAATGTCATAGCCGCCGAGAAATTTGAAATCGGTGTTTATTTGAGTGATTTTTCCAGATCAAATGCTTCTATGATCCCGTAAATACAGACCTGGCAGTTCTGAGTATATTGTTTGTAAATGCCGTAAATACTCAGCAGCAGCTGGGGTCTTTGTATTCCCATTTCCAACATGTTGAGTCTTTCGTTTTGCTAAAATTGCGCTTACTGCAATTGTTTACACTTTTTTGGTCGCAACAATCAAAATTCGTCGAAATTGACTTCCTGGGTCACATTTCCGGTTTATAACCGGTTTACCTTGCCGTTAGGATAGTAGTAATAATAATGATAATGATAAATTAGGCCTTTTTTTATTCTGAAAACTTTTCAGAATTAACTGTTGTAGTTATATGATATAATTAAGGGGTCAGCCTAATCGGCTGACCCAGAACCGAGTGGTGCTATGCTTTGGTAGAATCTAGATTGTTGCCGACCTATAACATTTACAAGGAAGTCACTTCAATTTAAACTATTTGTGACTGCATATATAGACAAAACAAATTTTATCCTAATAATTACTGCCACAGCAAAAATTAAGTCCAGTGTTTATTGTAGATTTTTCTTATTCAACCTGAAGTTTGGGTTTGTCAAATCTTACAAAATCTACATAATGAGAAAACTTCATTCCAAGTTTAGTGTGGAAATGTTTTGAGACATCGTTGTAAAGGTCCACGGCGGAACATGGAAATAATCCTTCTGTAGCCATTTCCTTCATCAAACTTTGCATTACGAGGCTTCCATATTGTTTATTTCTGAATTTCTTCCGCGTGTACAACATTCCCATGAGTCCATTGCATGGAAGAACTATTCCACTGGCAAGTTCTCCAGTATCATTTCTGAATACTCCACATGAAGGGTTCACACTCATGAATCTTCTCATATAATCCAGAGTTCCATCTCCGGCGTAACGCCAATTCTTGCAAATGAAATATGCCCCCGAGTCTGCATCCAACGATTTCACAGTCACATCAGGATTTGGGCTGTGAAATTTATTACAAAAAATTACGTCACTTTGTCGAATGACCGTTACCGCTCGCTCGTTCAATGTATTTTGGTCATAGTTGTGTAGTTTAGATTAAATCGTTATTGTGGGACATATTTGAATAGCACATAAGTTTGCCGTAAATAAAACGTTTTCAAGGAAAAAGTAATAAGAGTAGTGTGTGACCTTCTCTGATCCAGGCGGCCATTAACAGTACTACCTCGGTTTGAGAGATACTAAAACTGAGATAACTTGGGGCATTATCGTGAATGAGTAATTACAAGCTCTTCTTTGTATTTATTCTGATAAAATCAATGCGACAACCGGTTTCTAATGGGTCAGTTACGGTATATAGTGTGTAGTTTACGAATCAGCTTAATTACGATTAATGCTACCTTATTTCCAGACGAAGAGCGTCCGAGGGATCTAGAGAATAGAAACTGCATGGTGCTATCATTACTCTATTCCCTTTGATGTGGGTATCAATTTCAGAAACCATATTTGAAAAATGCCTTGAAATCGTAACAAATAGGTGGGATTCTTCCCAACGAAACAGTTTAGAATTGCTGAATGCATCTTTAACTTCTTCATTAATCTCAACATTTGGCGGCGAAGAAACAGCTATATTGTGTCCGGAATCCTAGAATAAAAAATATTTAATTCATTAGTAAGGAGATTCGGATATTTTACGTCATAATATCATAGGCCAAAAAACCTCACGAATGGACGTGATAACAATCCAAGTATCTTTTCCAATGCGGGTACCACAAGCGGCTTTGTTCCACACATAAATATTCATGTGATTTCGGAACTTCGGAAATAATAACGCCATGTTCAGAACCTAAACACAAGGAAGCATCGTCGATAAGTGATTGTTCAATTTTCAATAGCAATCAACTCCAAATCCTGCAATACAGGTTAAGTATAGTATGGGTTGTCCGAAAATGAATTGAAATACGCATTCTCGGATAGTGGATTATAGAATTTAGACACCTCCGGATCGTATAAATCGCGCTATAGCTATTTGAATATTTCGGTATTTTTAGTTTGGGCTGCAGGAGCTGTATGGAAGGTCTTATGAACCACCCCGTATAAGTAAAATAATTAATCTACCTGGGCATCCATTGGAAGCCGACTTTTCAATAATGGAATCACCATTTCATTGTTCTCCAAACGAGTAAACGGTGAAGGGTCAGTTGCAGTTTTATCCATTTTTGGCTCACACCGCACGACTACTGTATTGTAGAAAATTTAAAAACTAATTCGACATGTGAATAACGGTAGTGTTCGTATTATATTTTTGTAATAAGAACACCTGCCAAACACTATGAGTGAAATGCTCCTGGTCTGTAAAAATTAGTCTGTGATAAAATAGCCAGCCCGCCTCCTTATCCTATGCCACTTGATTAATTTGAATTATATAACGTCCTAGCTATCATTTCATTCATATCATTAACAGTATTTCACAGACAGATAACAGGCTGCGTTCTTCCAAGGATGTGCAGATAGGAAATGTCAAAAGGGGTCAATATCGTGTTAGTTCTGTATGAGGGAATATCAACTGTATAAAAACGAAATCAAGGAACTCTAAGCCTGACGATGTTTACTTGACCTTATGGATTTGCAGTAAACAACTGATCATCCCGTTGGACTTATCCAAGCACATCTAAACTGTAAATTAAAGGACACTATCGTAATACAGCGCACTTATTAATTGACATTCACCGTAAGGCTCGGTCAACATAATGCCATACATGTATTTCTCGGCAAATCGGTGAAGTGATCTTCTTCGAAATCGGGACTCTCTAAATCGAACTAATGTATATGTAAAGTTTCCGGTCTTTGTACTTCTGCATTTTCTCATATCTTGATTAGGATTCGTTTAAATCGAGTTGACACGTATTTGTATCTTTATCGATATTTCACTCAACATTTATGTATGTACCGATTTCTTTACAACATCGATATTTCGTACGGATTTCGTATATAAATTGTTAAATGATTAGAACTCCTTAAAATTCAGTAACAGGAAACTGGGATGTGGAGACGATCTCGCTCACTTTATACAAGTCTCCGACCTAATTGACACGAAATCAATTGTGTGTCTATTTTGACTAATTGCTTTTAAAATATATTTGTCAATACCATCATTGGCTTCTGCTGATAATGTTCTTGTAATATTTTGATATTCCATACATTCAAACATCTGACTACTAGAATTCAAATAAATTGTTTTCATATAATACCTCACCATAGTTTTTCGTATTTAACTGTCGAATTCGTTACGAATGCAATAAGAATGAGAATATCACAGAACCCATCTAGTAGTCCACAGTACTGAATGCTTGAATTGATTTCAACAGATATGTTGGTGACCCTCGATTGTTGATATAGTACTTCCTCTAACCCGAAGTCGAAAAGTCGACAGTTTCAGTACCTATTAATTCGACGCGACGACAATGCATTATGTTCTTTCTAACCCCACCATCAATGGTCGTCCTCTCCCATATCCAAATATTTGTGTTCTGAAAACGTAGAGAAATGGATCATATCTTCAAAACCTGTAGAATTTGATACGTTTTTGTGTCACTTTTTGACAAAGCTCTTCCAAGAATACATTGCCGCGCTGCTGGAACCGACTTCTTAAATATTAAAATCTCATATGAGTTTCTTCCATATAACATCGTGGAAGGTGAATAACAGTCATGAACAACTCAATAATGAGGAATTCCATACTAACAGCAACAGTCGATAATTATATAATAGACTTTTCCAATCACACTGTGTTGGAGAAAATTTAATGGTGCAGAAATTAGTGCTTAATGTTTACAAATGGAAATGGCGCTGAGAACCAGGAAATGTCTGTGTTTGAAAGTTGGTTTAATTTCCTTAGAAAATATCCACCACTTTGCGACAACATTTTTGTTTCCCGCATCGCCTATCAATATCGATAGTGTCGTTGCCTTCCATACCCATGTTACAGAGCAAATTCAAATATTATGTAGGCCTCAGGTTACTGGAGTTTAAGCTAAATATCTTACAAGAAACGCAGAAATCTCTTCCTTTCCTTGAATTCCATTTTGGATATTCGGTAAGTGTAATACTAGTCTGTGGATAAATATTTGTCCTCAGGTATAATTCGGCGCATTGAGAACATTCGTTGACCATATACTTTGTTAGGTTTTTAAACCCTGAAAAAATGCGTGGTATTTAAAAAATACTTATGTCTTTAGTCGGAATCGATGACACTCAAGGATACTTCAATATTTCATTTTTGATGTTTATGTTATGTAAGCTATGGAATTGATGACTTAAATAAAGTTACATCCAATCCAATCCAATCGAATGTCCGACTACCGACTCTTTTCCTCTAGTTTAGAATTACATACGTGGGGACGTTATAGCAGGCAGTCTTACTAATCTTTAAACGATATTACTCGAACCAACATTTCATATATGTATATGTATTTTATATATGTCTACAAAAATAAAAAAATATGGATTCCTTTGTTCCAAAACTAGCTTTAATTTGGTAAAGACGTTTGCAGATTACTACACGGAATCCTACCACATCCAGACCTGCACCTGTACGCCATCTGCGGCCACCTCCATGGTATCAGACTGCCGCGCATTGAAGGGAGCTCAAATTCGAACGTTCACTCGTAAACGGTCTTAGAATCGGAATTCGGGCATTCAGAGGTCAAAATATTTAGATTTCACATCAATATTTTTTCAGGTAAGCCAAGTTTGAACAATTAATGCTAAAGATTATCTATCCTCATTAAAATTTTGTTAACTTTGTCGTTGAATTGAGCGTTGGGGAATCTGACTGCGCCTACGATCTCAAGCTTCCCGCTTCCTTGCCGTTGCCACCCACAGTCGGAAGTACTAGAATAATGACTATGCGACAGAAGCGCAGGCAATACTATCAATTTTGACCATAAGTAATATTTCTGTACTTTTAGCTATCCATGGAAGGAAATGGACAAGAATCTACCGCTACCAGTAGTGGAACCAACGGGGAGACATCCACAGAAGCAGAATTTGAAGCCAGCACACCCATTGCAGAAATTCTAACTAGAAGACGCCTTCAAGAACTGTCGAAAGAAGTTGACTTGGACCTGGAATTAGATGAAAATGTTGAGGAAGTCCTTCTTGAGTTTGCTGAGGATTACCTTGAGAATGTCATCAAAGGATCCTGTGAACTTGCATCTCATCGAAAAGCAACAACCCTTGAAACAAAGGATGTCCAAACGTTTTTGGAAAGAGCGTATGAATTGTGGGTCCCAGGTTTTCGAATGGGTGAGGTGAAAACTTGTAAACGACCCCAAGTAGCAGAATCCCACAGACGACGCGCTGCTCTCATGAAGAAAACTACCAAGAAACATTAATTAATTATAATTCAGTCTCTGCATGAAAAATTGAATTTGATAATTAAATATCGTGTCGTTCGAAAACTGTGACACGGATTGAAATTCAATTTAGTTAATGTATTGGGATATGAAGCATCAATAAAGGATTTCTGTGACTTGTCTGACTGATATTATATATGTGCCTTAATTAATTTTCCATTATCAGCAACACGACAGGTTGTGACTCAGATAATATAAATATGCTGTCCGGAAGTAATGACAAATAAGAGGCTTGTATAAAACCTAAAGTATCAAATGGCGACACAGAATTTTGTTGCGGAAAATTGAAATTATATCCGGAATATAGAATACTGTGTAAAGTTTTGTCTGATAGTCGCAGTCGGTAGATAGAATTATTTTCTCTTGGCTCGTTACGATCGAGTTTATAAGGTTTGTTTTACGGATTAATTGCTGTAGAATCTGAATTCGAATATGCGCGTAAAAGGACATACTGTAAATAACCGATTAGAACCCAAACTTCTCAAAATCGACTTATTTGTGACCCGGCCACTTATTTGAGCACCGGGGTGATATGAACTACAGGATGTTATGGAAAAGCATTTCAATCCCGTAATACAGCATCTATTTGAGCCGACTATCTACTCGACTCCATGCTTCCATTCCCTCATTTTCGGTGTAATTATGATATTTCAAGAATTTCTAACAACTAACGAATTAATCAGCGTACAAATTGGTTTTGCCCGTGCCCTACGTACATGTATGGGTCTTGCTCAGTACAATGATGAATTAACCTGTTTCGTGGATATGCATTGTTCGTAAACGGCTGAAGTATTACGACATTACGATTCGAAATTTTTCAGACAGATTTCTCCAGCTTTTGGATATTAAAGTACAAAACAAAGGGACAGAAGATGTTAGCTTTAACCGTAAATTATAAAATATTCGTAAAAATTTTGACGTGAAGTTTCATCTGCATGCAGAGTAAAAATACAGTATCCTCAGACTTATACATAAAATCTAGATGCACTATGTAATGTAACATAACTGCCAAGCAATGAACTTGTGAACCAAGGTCGAGAGACAAATGTACGAATGAATGACCAGAAATCTTACGTACGATGAATTGGGCAACTTTCAAATAAGTCACAGAAGTGGTTCGTTGGTAGTCCCTTTAACATAATATAATTTCTCTTTCAGTTTCGTTCAGGACAGTTGGTCAAAAAGTTTATTCCGCGAAATTATTTGTATGTTTGGTGTCAGTGTCGGCAAATTAATTTGCTGATTAACGTGATTGCGATTATACTTCGAAGTTTACCATTTCTATTATTCAATGTTACCGTTCAATTTTCAATAAGACGTAAGATGGCGCTTCCTCTGTCGGCACCATTTGTACAAATACAAAATGTGGATGAACTTATTCCAATATTCAAGAGCCGGTTTCCGTTCGACACACGGGTATTAGCAGAAACGCTAGCCAGAATCGAACTTCTGGTAACAAACTTTGTCATCAAAACTAATTGTGAACAGTACATTATAACTTTATAGATTTACAACATGGCTGTGATGTACCCAAAATTCAAAGACTGTATGAAGTTTTTCACTCTGGGCACGGAAATTACATCTGACACCTGGGTTGTTTCACGTTGTGAGCGTGAGGTTTGTACTACTTATATATTTAGCAATCAAAATCAAAATCAAACAAAAGTAATCAATTGACTTGAATTTTATTTTAATTCACTTTAGGATTATGGTGTGGATATTAGCATTTCTGAACCACCTGGGGCGATATTTACTCCCGAGATAAAAGACGCATTCAGTAGTTCCCAATTGCTTGATTGGAAGGAACCATACGTGTTCTCCGCGATGGGACCATCTTTGGCCACCTCGATATTAGACATCAGTATTCATGTTCACGGGAATGAAACTACGGTCAATCCTTGTAACGTTTATTGCACTGATCCCAGCGACGCCATGAGTTTCGAAATAGGGTAATTCATTACTTTCTATATTAATAATTTAATACAAAACTTTGAACAACTACAGTCACAAGTCAGAAGTCTAAATTGAACTCGAATATCCTTGCTTGAAATTGTGGATACTGTGAGAACTAGTTTACTCTTTGGCCCAGAGGAGGTCACCAAAATTGTAGAAAAATACTGGACTGTAGAAAAACGTTTTAAGCAAATGGCCTTGTCGTGTGTACTCGCAAGGGATTGAGCTCCAAACTTGGCGAGGTCGTATATCAAGCAGTATGCCGGTCGTTTTTTTCTTGAAATGCGATGATCCCAAGATCATCGCATCCAAGAATCCCATCGCACCAAGAATCCCACAATAAGCGATTTTCTCTTCTTCGTTGCAGGAATTTTTGTCGCCTTATAAAAATATATATTCTGTTATAGTCCGTTGAGTGACGGGGCATCTTTGAAGCCATTGGACGTTGACACGGGAGCAGACTTTCTTCACAAAACTTGGAAATATTCCAGAGAAAAGACGCTCCCTTACCTGAGGAAACTAATAGAGAGAAACCCTTCGTGCGGGATTACCATTGATGATAAACTCGTCACTGGGGTCACCCTTAATACGTTAGGATTCATTGGTTTCTTGTATACTTCAGAAGAACACCGATTCAAAAACTTTGGGAAGATGGCGATGCAGCATTTAATAAAAGTTAAAGCACAGCAAGGATTTATTCCATGCTCTCTAGTTGAGGTTCACAATATTCAATCAAATTCCTTCCACGAGAAAGTTGGAATGACGTTTTCTCATTGTGTGGATTTCGTTGGTGTTTTTGAGAAAAGATGATTTGATTTAATGAATTTAAGATCGGCCAAATAAATCTTGTATGTAATTTCCACGCCATGACGAGTTAATTATTTTTTCTCACAACTGTGTAATAACATCTTCCGACATTGTCGTAAAATCATTGCACTATGCACTAGTCGCCTTCAATTGATATCGGCGACCCAATTGGGCTTATCTTCGCCGGGTCAGAGCACCGATACAAACTGAATATGAGTAAGGAATATCCTGCATATAAACGAGGACGGATTTGAAGGACTAAATTCTTGTGAACGAGTGAAATTTAACAGCGCTAGTAGTCGAAAAAAAATTACGATTCCGATTATTTTTTCGATTATTAAATTAATTCAATTCCGATTATCTTAGAATTTCGATTCCGATTCCGATTATTATGGAATTTCGATTTCAATTTATCATACCAATTCCGATTATCATAAAAATATTTTTCGATTACTATTCCGATTCCGATTACCAGCCCTGAAATTTAAAGCATAAAACCAATAACGATAAGTTTAAAAATTCGACAGAAGCTATCGTCAGCAGAAAATTATCAATATAAATTCAAAAATCAAATAAATTTCTTTTTATTAGCTAAGCGAAATTTCATTGAAAACAACGTTTGTCTCCATCTATAATTTAAGTGATAGTATACAGGGTGGCCCATAAGTAAGTGTACGATTTTGAATTGGTGCTGCCAGGCAACCCGTTGTCGGATTTGCATGGGCTTTACTTCCCCGGATAGCCCCTGCGATTTAAAAATAGATGGGTATTTCACCTTGACATGACCTGCCACTAACTAACGGCTAGCTGACCAATTAGCTTCAAAAACGGATTTTCCTATGTAGGCCTAGGTTGTGTCTAACCACACAGGGATACATGGATTTATTCTGGTCTGGAAGAGCATCGATGCAAGAACTTCAGGAAGATGGCTATGCAAAAATTAATCAAAGATCAAACACAGCAGGGATTTATTCCAATCTTCGTAGTTGAAGTTGACAATTCATTTCTTTCTATGAGTAAGTTTTATGAAGTTTTCTCACCACTTGGATTTGATTGGTGTTCGTTGGAAAAAATATGCATAATTATACTAGTGAATTCATGACAGGCCAAATTAAATTTTATGTAACTTCGTAGTTGTAGCTTATGGCGAGTAAATTATTCTATTCACCAGTCTCTCACCACCGTAACATCTTGCGATAATAATTCTACTTACTGTACCACTCCAGCGTATCCTTCTACATTATGATTAATTTGAACGGTTATGAGTAAATGGATATCATTTCGGGAATAGTCGTTTCTTCTTCAAAATCGCAAATCTCTGTATTGACTTGAGATATTTGAATGCGTAAGACATGTTACATATTACATTCAGAGTTGAGATACTCTTGTAATTGAATTATGTTTGAAATGCGATACTCCTAAGAATTTCTGTCGGGCGATTTTTTGCGGAAAAATTGCAAACATGAAAGATCACGCAAATTCTCATTCCGAATGCCAAACTGTGTAGCGCTGACTCACTCGCATTAATGCAGTACCACAACAGGTAGGGTATTCTTGTTTACTTCGGATGCGAATCTCATGATTCTGCAATAACGAGAAAATATCTCTTGCGCACAAAAAATACCTTTGTGCATGGCTTGATTTCTCTACGTCTTAATCATATACGCCAGCAGGAACCACCAAACCAGTGACTAATGTTAAACTCTGTGAATCATCATAAGGGCAATGTATTGCAAATTGCAGAAAAAAAGAGTACATGGTGGTTCATAACATCACGATCAGTCACCCCAAACCGCAAATAGCTTGAGTATGGAATGTTGGTACATCCTATTTACTTAGCCACCTTGTATGATTACTTTTGTTTGTTTGTTTATTTTGGTGTGCGTCAAACTAGCTATGCAATTCCAGGCAGAAGGTACGCAAACAAGCATACGTTGAAATTCATTGACAAGGCACCAAACATACCACCAGGCGAGAACAACGTGCCTTTAGTTTATACTCACTGGGTGCTTTTTCAAAGGAATTGTACAAATTCGAACAAATATTCTGTAGCCATTCGCTGAAGAGCAGTTATGGTCTCAGACATACAATGTTCCTAACAAAAACTTCAAGTGTTAATACTGGAGAACTAGAACTGTGCGAAATCTAAAGCTCTACAAAATAAATATATCTCATTTTTGCTAGGAATTCGAACACGTACACCCAGGTTGGACTGCCAAATGGTTATGCACCACCCTGTAGAGGTAGTGCTGCAAATAGTAGTAAGTAGCAATAGACAAATGTATGAAAAAATTCACTGTAGAAAATGCAAATGCAGTCAAACCGAACATGCTTCAGTATGAACGATGAACCTTAATGATTCGTAAATAAATGCAGTCGCACGAGAGGGGTGACGATGAAGACTACACTGGAAGAACCACCAAGAATTAATTGAAGAATTAATGTTTAAGAGTATTGAATTTCCGGTAGTGTTTATAACCATGTTGTACTGATTATTATTTGTTTAGTCGTCTCAAGTTTTTTTTATTACCAAGTCAAGCAAGTGTGAGACTGATAACGAAGTTTTATCATGAAGATTAGTCCTGGTCTATTTTTAGACCTATTTGGCCTAAAATGTTTAATTTTAATTTATTCTGCCTGTGCCACCGATGTCACTGAAACTTATAATTTTCTGGACATTTCCGACAATTCTGGAATTTGTGATATTTTAAGTTTGGATGTGGAATCAGGGCAATGCTCATTTGTACTCAATAACATTGATAGTGACGGTGACAGTGAACGGGAAAATGATCCGACCTTTACTGAACTAGAGTATATTGACGGTGACCGTTTACTGACTTATTTGAAGGGCAAACCAGATTATGTGCAGAGTTTTCTTCTAAAAATAACCACCCAAAATTGGGACAAGTTGAATGGAACAGAAATGTCAGTTGAGAAACTTGAAATTTTGGCAGACTTCCACAGGAAGAAAGACTACAGTGAAAAGGTTGAAATGTTATCTCAAGATGTAAAAAATGGTGACATTTTGAAATTGATCTTCTCAACATTGGAGAAACCTGATGAAATTTCTAGTCAATTAAATCGGGTTATGTTAAGTCCTTCCGCGCTTATTAATTCCATCCGAAATCGCGAGTACACTAGATATCCTCCTGACAATGACATTGACCCTGAAATTATTTTAAAAGATTTCGTGACTGGAATGTCCGAGAAAGATGAAAGAAGTTTAAATAAGATGACATCCCTTGTTCTTGGACTGATGAACGAAACTGCAGCACACATCGAAAAAGACGGACTGAAAATTGCTGAAAATTTTATGACAACTGTTTTCGGCATAGTTCACCCCATTTCTGGTGGGGTTGAGGAAGAATTGCGCATGTACATAACGCTTCTCGGCAACGCTGCCCAAGAAGTTAGTAAAGGTAACTGGACAGCTCTTGGTGACCACGTAAAGGCACAATTCAATCAAATAACCATCGGTCAGCCCGGAAATCTTAGCCAAGCTATCGGTGGACAAGGTGGTCCTCAAATTCAAGCCGTAGCAGTTGCCCTAGACATTTTTATCGGTTTTGTAGATGGAATCATGAAATCTTCTGAAATCGTGAACAAAATCGACTCGTTCATCCCGCTCAGTTTTGGTGAAAAGTTCGAGGAAGGAATTCGGGCATTTCTTCGCTATCAACCCTCGCGAGATATACAAATTTTGGCTGGAACAAAAACTGGGAATAATGAGTTGGCGCAATTTGCGGCTACATTTTTGGAAAACAATGAAAATATTCAAGCGCTCGTGCTTCCCTCTGTCCATTATTCTCAGAGCAACTGTCGGAAGGACATTACCGTTAAGTGTGTTTTGCTAATTTTTGGACTCTTTTGTGACAAAAAATGTGACCAGTCTTTTGGAATGCATCAGAATAGTGTTGTCATGTTGGACAACATGACCGACGTTTATTTGGACCGAGCTAGACCAGACAACTTGGAGAGAGATCTGGAAACTGAATCCACTATTTTCTGTCAACCAGGGAGTTTGGAAGAATCGTCCATGACTGAGTCTGCCATCACCAGTAACCAATATTATTGCAACAATGCTTTTGCAGTTCGACGGATAGAAAACTCTGTCGGTGGAATAAATATTATTAGCCTGGGTGACGGTGTCGATACAGCTACCGGGTTCAAAAATACATCAAACGTGTTTTTAGTCGGTGCTGGTCATAAAACTTATTACGGAGGGGATGAAA
Source organism: Protaphorura quadriocellata (assembly GCA_034698945.1). Classification (NCBI taxonomy): domain Eukaryota; kingdom Metazoa; phylum Arthropoda; class Collembola; order Poduromorpha; family Onychiuridae; genus Protaphorura; species Protaphorura quadriocellata. The sequence continues at coordinate 12,546 of JAQGCA010001646.1, forward strand.
GTGATGCTTTTGTCTTGACTGGAGGCGAATTTACTGGTGATTTAGATGGTGATGGTAATCTGAATACTCTTGTCATCGGTGACCAATTTGGGGATGGTAGAGGTGTTTCGCTGGACTTAATTAATGAGAAACTGAACTTGATTGACGCCTCGAAGAAAAAACGTTCGATCACACGCCTTCGTAATTTCCATAGTATTGTAGGCCGGACAAATCGCATGGAAGAAATAGTTTGCTCATGTACCACTAATTTTGTGAATGGACGAGGTGGCAGCACCGGTGTGACGGGATTCGACAAAATTGAAATTCCACGGCAAGATTGCTCATATAACTTACATATTGTTTTGAATAATCACACGGTTACTGAAAATGATGCCATCTCAGGGAAATTCGTTTACGACGTACCATTCAATACAGAACATTCTATACAAATTAGTCGGGATTCCTTGACGTCCTCTGGCGCGGAACACCTGATCAGCTTTGACTACAGTTTGGCCAATATTAGTTTCATTCGTTTTGACAAAACAAGAAATGAATTGATAATTGGAGAACGAGGATCCAGTAAGAATTCAGCTTTTCCGATTAGAAAACTGGACCCGAAATCGAAATCATTGTTCCATCTATCTCCGAAATTTGTAACAAAATTTGGAAAGGGAACTAACACCGTTGAGGCAGAAATTCGAGTGTCATCCGAGGGATCACCACTGATTTTGCATCATTTGAACAATTCCGATCCTACTATGACCAATACCCGAGTTGGGTTTCCGGGAGTCAAGAATATTTTTATGCTTCAATCTGGTTCATGGAATGTTTCGGGTTTTGGATCAGAAAATATATTTGTACTGGAGAATGAAACATTCCAAGGGATCCTGGAAGGAGGTAATGGAAATGGAAGCCATAACGTATTGATGTTGGGAAAACTTGAGGAGGAGAAAAATTTGATAGTAAATTTGCTACACGGTTACATTATTTCGGATAAATTTGGCATTCAAAATGTCCAGAACGTGGTGGGGAGAGCTAACGCTGCCGACAACATTATCGCTGCGTGCACCACCAAATTAATAAATGGCAGAGGTGGTGCTTCAAATCTTGAGCCGGACATAGTCACAATCGAAGTCCAAGATGACTGCGACATAAATCTCAGAATAATTGTTCACGACGCAACAAAAGTTTTAAATTCGGCAACCCGAGGAAATTTCTTTTATGAAATCCAATCACAAGGCCCCATTGACGTCAGAACTAATTATCTCCCCGAAGGGAACGTTTCTCATCATTTCATACATGAATTCAACTCTCAGGACATTTCAAATATGACGTTTAGAAATGGCGAATTACTGATAGAAGCAACGAATGCAACGGAAAATTCAACAAAGTACAATTTCTCACATAAAATGAAACCTTTGTTGCTTAATTCGACCGAAGAATTTTATTCTCAACCGAAAATTGTGACGAGTGATGGCGTCGAATTGAAAGTCGCGTCAGATGGTGAGATTTTTGGAATAATTCGGACCGAGTTGTCACAGAAGAATCACACAAGGATTCAAGGAGTCAATCTTGTTAGAAATATTTTCTATATTAACTCAACTGATCGGAAAACACCCAAAAAGGAGCTGCGAGTGCGAAACGAATTCGTCGGTGGAGAATTAGACGATTTGTTCATTTTGTCGGTGGAAGCCGAGGAACCACGGATTATTATTGACGGTGGTAAAGGTCAAAACACTCTTGCCATCGACTCAAATTTTACATCAAAGTTGACAATAAAATTAGACTTGAATGAAGAAAAGTATAACCAGAAATCTCAAACAATTCAAATTCGAAATGTTCAAATTGTTCATGGAAGAGGTCAAGAGAAACAAGATGAGGTGATTGTCGGTTGTGACACAAAATATATCAGCGGTTTTGAAAAAATTCAAATACCAGAAAGTAACTCTTGCAACTATTCACTGACATTGGAAATCGCTTCGACCACGATAATCATGAGCAACGCAACGAGAGGTGATTTCAATTATAAATTACGTACCTTAAGATCATTTGACGTAGACCCAACCGGCAGTTTCTCAGCAAACCACAGTTATTTCCTGAATCTGGCGTTAGTTGAAATTCAGCAAATAGTTTACGACAAGATAGAAATTAATCTAAAATACAAAGTGGCTGGTAAATTCTACGAACATAAATTGAAAGCTTTAGAAAATGGCGACTTGTTCCACAAGAAACCCCGAATTTTTACATCCGACAAATCCGAACTCAAAGTTTCCAGATGGGGAAGCATTTATGTTTCACAGATCAGTGGCAAACGATTAGGCGAAATTTTGGACATTTATCCAGCCGTGGCAGAGCGTTTGAACATCACTATTTCCATGGAGACGGGTGATCGGGCAGCAGTTTTTGTTGGAAATTCCCATAACAAGAATATCCTCCAAAATAAGATAAACATGCCGAGTCATTTGATTGGACAAGGTTCTCAAAATACATTCAGAATAATTGCGACCAAACACGATGTTTATATTTATCCGCTAGAGGGAGCTACAGCTACAGCTGAAGGTAATATCCTGGATATGTCTGACGTGATTGCACCGATCAGAAAACAACGGAAAACTATGTACAGCCCTTTGATTGCACAAGATGGCGAGGACATAATTTTTACTTTTGATGAATTTCGGGTCATCCTCACAAATGGTCGAAGCTGGTGGCAAAATCTTAAAGTTATATATGATGTAGCGGTTTTAGACCTAAAACCCGAAGCTGAATTTGATGGCAGCACAAATATCCTTGAACGGCAGAAACGAAGCATTCATAACCAAAAATGGCGTGTTCAACAGGCACCACTGATTCTGAGCGAAGATGCTGAAATTATAATTTTGATGACCAGTGACCTCGAACCTGGAACAGAAGTCCAAGTAGGAGGTCATACTCTTTCCGCGAATTTCGAATTTATCAAGATGGACAAGAATTTATTACTCACGAACTATGGGAACAGGGGAAGCGGTGGAAATCTCAAAACACTCGTATTTACAGATTGTTTTGATAAATCTTCTAATTTCCTAACGGACAACCTTTCGGTCAATTTTACTCAAGAACATTTGACGTACAATTTAGAGCTTGCTGGGAAAATAGTGGATTTTAAAACATTTTCTCAAGTACAGACTGAGGTTCGAGCTCAAGCATTTCAACAAGTTTATTCAGAAGAATCCAAACAAAATTTTCCGGATGGTGGGATCATTGCTATTAGTGTGGCTGCTGCCATTGTTTTAGGAGTATTTTTAATTGCGGCATTATTTATAAGGAGAAAGCGCAGTAGAGGACTTTATGTCGTTTCATGGATTGAAGGGTGGTGCGGGTGTCGCCAACAGCAAAAGCAATACAATCAGAAATATTAACTTTATCGCTTGTCGTCAATTATTATTAGGCGATGTTGTACGCTTATTTGAATGGAAATAAAAATGTAGTTTTTGTGCCAACGAGCTGATTGATATGTATATTCATTAATTTCGAAATACTAGGGCGGTCTGGATTATGACATCATGAGTTCCGTCATACAGGGTGTCAACGAAAAACCGCAGCATTGTTTGACTATTTTTCTGCGTAGTTACAAAAACTTCTGTTACCGTCAGGGACTTATAATTTTGGAGAGGATCAAGTTGTTAAGAAATTGTACTAGCAAAAATCATGATATGTTTACGTTAGTAAAATAATTTTTCAGTTTCCAATCTTGCAATGATAAATTATATGTTAGGTTTGTGTTGATAAAGTAAATGCTAAGAATTGGAAAAAAAATATTATAGCCTGAGAGTAACATATTTTTTTTAACTACGCCATAAAATAAGCAAACACTGCAGCGCTTTTTCTTGGACACCCTGTTTATACCGTCCCCCACCTTGCAGTTTGGTCTAATAAAAATTATAATGTTCGCACTTCTAAAATTATAAAAAAAAATACATCCATTCTTTGACATTCACCCGAGGGTCTGGTCAACATTTGATGTTCTTTTCAAATGGGAGA
>JAQGCA010001647.1:0-16540 GCA_034698945.1 Protaphorura quadriocellata
TCGTTATTTTCGAATTTTGCTCGTATAAGTGAAAAATCGAAGATTGTACTATCGTGAAGAGAACCGGGCCACCTAGCCACAATATCCAGAACATAGAGGTCAGGATCGGATATTAATTGAACATTAATTGAGAAATACCCCTTCCTGTTCCTGAACGCTTCAGCACGTTCGCCACCGGGGGAGAATATTGGAATATGAGTCCCATCTACGGCTCCAATTATTCCAGGGAATCCAGAGTTGTCAAAAAATTGACACATCACCTTTTTCCTTCCTTCGTGTGTGTCCGGAAATTTAATAAATTTGTTTGCAAGTCGACAAATTAGGGGAATTACTTTCTGGATTATTCGGCAGCTTGTGGACTTGTCAACTCCAAATGCATCTCCAACAACGAGTTGAAATGTTCCGGTGGCAAGAAACCGCAAAGTGATGAGAATTTGGTTTATTGGTGTTACACTGTGATTCCTGTCCGATGAGTACTCTAGTTTGTCCTCAATCTGAAATTTGATTCATTATGAATTAATAATAAATAAATTATGATTATTGACAATTATTGTAAATATGCCCTATGTGAATTTGTTGTGAATGAGGTGTATATTTTATGGAATAATATTGTAAAACCACACGTTCAAGTTTTCAAGATCATACTGTACTTACATACACGTTACCATAAAATTATAAAAGTGCTAGTATTATGTTTCTATTTGACTTACCTCATCCAGAATTCGAAGTATTGTGGCCTTATTCAGCCGAAACCTCTCCTTGAACTTTCTGTTCGACATATCATCAAATGGGTGTTTTCGGATTTCAAACGATTTTGGAGATCTGTATTTGAAGTCCAACCAATCAATCCAAAATTCTTCATCGTCGGAACTATTTTCAGCTCGATCAGACAATTCTGCCATTATCACTTCGCACCCCAGGGTCACTTTACCGAAGAACTCGGGTCAAGAGACTAGCGATTTTCTTTTCCGTGGCTCAAGTCGGTTTTGACTTTTGCCGCGGCCGAAAGGTCGAATACAATAGTTAATCTCCGATTTACGAGAAAATCCACCAGAACAGGTGGTTTAAGTTAATTTCGGATTAAGTCGAAATTAATCTCCGATTAAAGTTGATACAACGCATTTTTGCTTAATCTCAGATTAATTTCGAACTTAATCCGAGATTAAAGTTAATCCTTGTTGATACAACCGGCCATTACTCTTGAATCGGCATTTGAATACACAGAATCTGATAAAGCCATTGTATAGTTGTCCTGCGGATGAAATTATGATTATACGTTGAGTGCATTTTGATTTGAAATGATTTTGCGAACCAGGTTTTGTGTTATGGGTAATTACTATAAAAGTGATAAAACCAAACTTTCTATCATAGTTGTCTTGGCTAGATTAAAGTACTTTTGCCTCAAAATCGGAGCTAGGCTATGGCCTATGGCCTAACTGGCCTAAGCCGCCGCGCAACCTAGTATTTTGGAAAAAATACCGCTTTGATTTTTAGAATATTATCATAAAGAATTATATGATTTAATTTTCAGTGAGCATTTATTCTGAATAAATGGTTTGTCAATACGATAACATAGGATTACCTGCCATATCGTAGAATTAATATTACGTGGGTTAAATCGCTGCAAAACATTTGTGATTACGATTTACGATAGTATACATTATTTCTCAATTCGAGTCGAAGGTCGGAAATTGTTTGCAGATTATAAAACAAGTTATTGAACAGTTTTAAATTCAATTCAATTCAGTTTATTTTGATGCGATGGAAAGCAGTCCAGTTAATTTGAGAATGTAACTTTATTAGTTTCAATGAAAAAGATAGTCCAAAAGTTAAGAATATAATTATCAGTGCTTCCAATTTTCTTTTACAATCGTTTCGTTTCGTGGTTGCTATTGCGTAAAATTTGTTTTGTTTTTTTACAAGTTTCGGATGCTTCGATCCGAATGTAGTAAAATTCCAGCCGGGTGTCTTGACACTTTGTTGACAACTTTGTTTGGTCAATAAGAGGAAGCGAGAAAACTTCTCATTCTCATCAGATTCAATCCACAATCTAGGACAGACGAGGTGAAAGTGACAATCAATTAATTGACACAAAGTTTATACCGCAACAGAACTCTTCCACAAGTTCTTGAGGAATTCACTCACCGATTTAATATTAAAATAGAAGCATGACTACACCAGGTACAACAACTGTAACCACTACTGGTGGTGCAATTCCATCTGAGAGTGACAAACCTCCACTGCCTTCCGTCTTGGAAGGGAAAGTCGAGGAGAAAAAGCCGGATGGCGGAGAAAGTCAAGGAGTCGACACAACGACGCCCGGAGAAGCGACGACGGGGGCCGAAACAGTGACTGGTGATACAACCACTGAACAGACGACGACGACGACCAAGCGTTCCAAGAAGAAAGGGAAGAAAGGGAAAAAGAAGAAGTCCAGGTCAGGGTCAAGAAAAAGGAAGAAGAAGGGAAAGAAGAAGAAAGGAAAGAAGGGGAAAAAGAGGAAGCAAAAGGGTCGGGAATCCTTGGAAGAAACTAGTCAACCCACTGACACTGGGCCGAAATACACTGACGATGACGTCACGTCTTATATTGAAAAACGACACAAACATAAGACCAAAGTCAGGGAACAAAGATTGGTACGTCCGAAGCAAAATAATAATATAAGGGTGATTCGTAATGATTGGCCCCATATGTCTTACAGCTAAGCATATTTTCTTGAAACGCGTGATTTGTATTAATGAAAAGAATCAACAGAGAAAACAGAATTTTCCGGAATTTGTAACACAGAAAACATTTCAGATCTGAATGCTTTGGATGAAACTTAAAGGAACAGATTTGATTAACGACTTTTTCCGAATTGGCTGTCTACTGTACGTTCGCTTTGAATGCGATACGTGATGGCTGGGAGAACAACTGCCCAGATGTCCTCCAAGCTGGTGAGGGAGGCTGAATGGGTCGTTCGGGCGGCCATCGCGTATCGCATCCAAAGCGAACGTATAGTACTCTATTTTTGGGAAAGTAAAACCAAGAAAACTTCGGAACATTATGTTTATAGCGCCGCTTCACCGATTTTGACAAGCTATGGCTTGTTGGAAGGCTCATGGCCCATGGATTATGGGTAAAATAGGGACTAAGAGCGCTAGGGCCCTTAAGGGTCCCAAATTAATGGTCAAAGTTTTCGAAATTTCCATAACAACAGATTATATTTTGTTGATTCTTCGCGATCATCTCCAAGTATTTTGTGTGATTTCCACGGAGTAACAAACGACAACAATACACGCGCGAACCAGTAGGGGCGCTCCGGGGAGGCGGCTTCGCCGCCCCCTTCGCTACCAGACAAACTAAACTTCTTTAGCATTTGTCGCATTTTTATTTTTCAGCTTTCTTTAAATTTTTATCCCGAATTTATAATCTTGTAGCGGTGTTATGTCAAACCGGAAGTCAATATGGTCGGATGCCCGAATCAATTTTGAGTACCTTAAATTCGTAATAAGATTGGCTCAGAAATGAGCATCGGCTAGTCAAACCCCAGGCGGGCAGAGATTATGGACGACCTTGTAAAATTACAGCAATACATAAATAAAATAAAATTTCATTAATCGATAATTCATTTGCCTTAAGATTAATCGAATGAAAGACTTGATTTCGATTGTACGGCGTGATGACCCACGATGGACTAAATGGACGGACGCACCGCTCCTCAAATTCATTCAAGACCCAAACGTAGACGTTGTGACTATATTTTTCTCTAAGAAAGAGGAGAAAAAAGTAGAAAAGAAATTGATATGGGCAGAAGAAGATGATGTCAAAGGTAAAAAGACTGATCACGAGAACAAAGTGGCGGAGCAACCAACAAAATTGGAGTCGCATCATGCATTGGAATTAGTGGTAGACCCTGCATCAGGCGGAGAAGTGTCTACTACAGAGGAAATCGAAGATCCATTCAAAAAATATGATACGGAGTTTGACAGTGATAATCAAACTCTTGGACCGGAACCAATTTATGAAGGAGCTGAAAGATTGGTTGTTCTCAATGAAGTTCAATCAAACCAATCCCCTGACCTCTTTTACTTTGTTAAAGTTAACCCTGCAACGTTGAGCAATGATAACTTTTTTGACGTCTGTGTATTTGGAAATGTACCTGGTGGATATTTGGGATCACTTCAATCCCTCCTGGCTTACATTTATACTCCTATCTTTTATGAAAAGGGTGTTTTACCAGACTCTGTCAAAAACGATTTCTCCGCAAGTTTGAACAAGTTTATGTCTGCGATTACGGAGACCCATCATCGACTACAAAATCAGACCATGTTGTATGTTCCAAAAGAGGTACTCAATATGCCGGTAGATGTGGCGTCCCGTGACAAAGAGCTTTGTGCTCGATTAGAAGGTGATTGAAAACTACTGGGTTTGGTTTATGAATCAAAAATGTATTTTTTGTATTTATTGAAATTCATTTTTAGACACAATGATTCATTGGATTCGGCAAATTAAGGAAGTGCTGTCAGATCAGAGTATTCTTGAGTCTGAAGATTGGTCCGGGCCTTTGGATGAAATTTTATTCTGGGAGACTAGATGCAAGTCAATTTAATTTGAATTAGCTGGAGATATAAAAATGAAAATATACGCTCATTTAATTTATTCCCTATAATTTTAATTCATAGGTGATGACCTCGCGGGACTCACTACTCAAATTCGGTCACAACAAGTCCGAATGGTGCGAGATATTATGCAAATCATCAAATCCCCTTACGTGAAACAATTCAATGATGTGGCCGCGGAAATCTTAGAAGGATCAGCGGAAGCTATTTCCAATTTACATTATTTGAACGTACTAAGGGAGCCCTGTCAAAAGATTCATGAGTCAAAAATGAAAGATGTCCCCGACCAACTGCAAAATATTCTTTGGCTTATTCGTGTGATTTGGCTAAATGCACCATACTACAATACTCGCCAAAAATTGAACGGTCTAGTTCGTAAAGTCAGTAATGAGTTGATTTTGAAATGCATGAATGTGATTGATGTTGAGAGAGTATTCAACGGGTACATTGATTCAAGTGAAGCAATTTTACAAGACTGCCTTACATGTCTGACCGTTTGGAAGAAGAAATATTTCGAGGCTCAAAAAATGCATTCCATGAACTCAAATTCGGCATGGCTTCTGGAGTATGACAAAATTTTTACTCATGTGGACGCATTCGTTCAAAGAATTCGAGATCTTCTAGAGATCTGTGTCTGTCAACGTTTGTATGCTCGTCGGGTTGAAGGATATCAGGAGGAATTACCACTCTATCCAGGAACCAGGGCTCCCGACATTACACGTGTCATGAAAGAAGTTCAAAAAATGTTTGATCGCCAACTTAGAAATCTATATAATTACACCAACCTTATTTTAGAGGTCAAAAATGCAGCTTGGCATGAACACATGATTGAATTCCGTACGGCTGTTAAAGATATGGAAATGATGGTCCAGAATGTACTCATGAGCACATTCGACTCCCTGAGTAACATTGATGCTTGCTGTCAACTCCTAGAGACATTTTACTACTACAGATTCTACCAGCGCGACATCATTGCTCGAGCTTATGACAAATTGACAGTCAAATTGTACAAATTATTTGAGGATGACACGATCCACGTTAAAAATATTTATGCCAAAAATATTCTTCCTTTGCCATTAGTCTACCCACATTTTGCAGGGCGTGGGGCTTGGGCTTTGTACATGAAACAAAGAGTGGACATGAATTATGAATGTTTACATAAGGCATGGTGGCTCCCGGATTGTGGTTTGGGTGAAGACGTCGTGGCCCAGGTTTAATAACAAATAAAAATAAATTGCAATTAATCAATTATTAATTGGTTAATTAAAATTTACAGTACAAAGTGCTCTCTGCAACATTGGGAGAATTTGCAAATCAAATGTATGACGAATGGGTGAAGGACCTCGGATCAAAGGATTTGACAGCCAGACTTAACATTCCGCTGATGTGTCGAAGTACTTATCGAGCCGGAATGATTGAAGTCAATTTTGATAAAATCCTTCACCGGCATATAACTGAAGCCGAGATTTGGTACTGCAATCAAGTTCAATAATCTTTACCGGATTTCGACAAATAAATTAATTGGTCAAAATTTTGTTCTAGGTCGAGGTTGGGACGTGAAATTCCTTCCGTCTTGTTACCCGTTTATGTTCAAGGCGAAAGGTTACACAATCTTCGCGAAACTGTGTTACTTGTCGTTAAGGATTATAATCGTATTGTGGCTGCATTGTCTGCCGAAGAACGCTCACTTTTCAAAGGTTTGATGGATTAATCTAAATATCCATTATTTTCGGTTTTAATTCTGGTTATGAATTTTAGAAAGGATAAAATTGCTGGATCGTAAAATTTACCCGGGAATGCATCGATTAACATGGCTGTCCGGTAATTATATAGTTTTATAAGTTTTATTCTTTACACGTTAAAACTTATTTCAAATGACTGTTTATTTCATTTGTATTTTTGTACACAGATGTATCAGATTCTTACATAAATGACTGCAGATTGGCTGCTAACAAAGTCCAAGGATTCACAAATGACTACAAAAATGCTAATATCAGGATTGGCAAATTGGCCACAAAGATCAGTAGTCATCTGATGGTCAGAGTTGACCCGACCCGTGTTTTCGACAAGTTAGAATTCAACGATTTCCAAACGAAACATCGGGAGAAAGCTATTCTTCGAATTGCGGCTGAGTACAAAGACATTACACTCATTCTGCGTTCTGTTTATGAAATGTTTCGTGGTGACGGAGCAGAGGTTAAAGTTCAATGGGTCAAGTACTTGGAAACAATTGATGAGGTTGTGAAAGAAGCCCTGTGCATTAACATTCGCCGCTCATTGGAAGTGTTAAGGAGGGCAGTCTCCGGAGGTGAACTGAGAGGACCCCCACCCCCCATTTTTAAAATGGATGTTGTTTTGAATCGGAATCGGCTGGAATTCAATCCCAGCCTTTCTGTCGTGAAAGATATGCTGTTGGGGATTTATGGGAAGATTTGCTACACCATGAGAGCATTTCCAAGAGTAATTAATTTCTTGAATGATCCAAGCGCCGTTGTCCCATCATTCTGTCAAGTCTTGGCGACGGATGAAGAAGCCCTAGCCACACAGGCAAAGATTGCTGAAGGAGTTAACAATTGTATATCTCACGTTAGGAAATACCGCGAGGTTTGGGATATGTATCGAGATGTTTGGGAAGTCAACAAAGATGTTTTCATGGAAAAATATGAAAAGTTGAATCCGACAGTTCATGCCTTTGACTCTGATATTGGGAGATATGCCGAGGTCGCAAATATTGTCCAAGCCCAAGAGAGCATCATGACGATCGTATTTTGCATCCTCGATTGCACCTCTGTTAAGGACTCAATTACAGAGCACTGCCGCCATTGGCAAGAGCGTCTTTGTACACTTCTGTATGAAATTGCCTCAAACAGGATCATTTCATTTCATCATTACATGACAGAAAACCTTAAGAAGTTTGTCAAACCACCAGAAACTATCCCAGAAATGGTGACTACTTTCAAGAAATTTAGAAATGTTGTCGCTGAAATCCCCGGCAAGGAGAAGGAATTCCCAGGTTATTAATTATTCATTAAATTATAAGTATGTGCCGAAGATGTTCCACGTGTACGTTTAAGCAATTGCCCGCGGCTCCCAGAGGTCCAAATACTTGTCTGATCTGATACGTCAATGTTTAAAGGCGTGTGTAATTTTAAGGAGGAGGTGAAGAATATATAGTGCAGATCAATATTTTTGATCAACACTTCTCATCATTTATTACCTGACGCATTAACTTTACCATTTGTTAAGTCGGAAAAAAGAACAATGATTGGTAGTCACTGACGCCAATTTCATATATTTCCAGGTATGTTCGAAAGGTTCGCCTGCCTCAAAAAGCACGAGTATGAATTGGGAGACTACACCAAGTCTCGTGTTGCAAGTTTCAATGTTGAATGGCACCACTACCAGCAAAAGTTGAAAGATGTAGAACTAATGCTAAAAGCTGCAAAAGAACGTCTGAGGAAAATCTTTATAGCCATGGCTGAGAGATTCAGGATGAAGGTTCATGATTTGGTCACACATTTTAGTGAACAGGGCCCTTACACCGGAGAAGTCTCCAGTGATGAGGCTGTAGAGCAGTTGGCTGATTATAGAGCTACGATGGACCAACTTAAGATTGAAGAACAAGATTTGTTGACCTCACTTGCTGTCTTTGACATCGATATTCCTCCGAACATGCAGCTAAAACATTTTGAAAAAGATTTGGCTGTATTGGAGTCTGTTTGGGAGGTCGTCTATGAATGGGATTATAATTGGGAAGAGTATCGTACGGAACCATTCAAAACTATGCAAACCGGAGACATGGAAGACGTGGCTGCTTACATACACAAGAAATTGGTCAAAGTATCTGTTGAACTAGAGGTTAGTTCGTCGAAAACTGAGCCAACTTTTCACTAGAGATTAATCTGATCGTTTGGATTTTATTTTTTCGCCAGAAAAAGAACTGGGAAATAATTGAGTTCACAAAGAATCGTGTAGAAATTTTCAAACGAAGTATTCCTGTCATCCATGAAATTAAGAATTCTGCCCTAAGAGAACGTCATTGGAATCATATTTTTGAAACAATCGGAGCCACATTTGATCCGGATGATGAGAATTTTACTTTTGACGTGATCGTATCTTATGGGATGGAAAAATATGCAGATGAAATTGTAAGGAATCTTGTATTTAATTTTTTCGTGATTGCCATTCTAACATATGTTCATCATTTTATGCAGATCGAGATAGTTTCTACAGCCCAGAAAGAGTTAATCGTCGAGAATACTCTCCGCACAATTAGAGAAATATGGGTAGATCAAAAATTAGACATGGCGGCCTACAAGGACAAAGGTCACTACAGACTGAAATCAGTTCAAGACGTCATGCAAAATCTTGAGGATCATAATGTCAGCATTTCAGCCATGAAGGGTTCCAGATTTGCAAAACCATTTGAAGAAGAGCTGATGTATTGGGAAAAAACACTCGTCCTCATTAATGACGTTTTAGAAATATTTTTGAATGTGCAGCGTCAGTACATTTATTTGGAAAATATTTTTATGGGTAAATTATCTCTCACTCAATTTGAATTTTAATTGAGATATTCAAATTAAAATATCTACGTACTGCAGGTGAGGATATCAGAAAGCAGCTGCCAAAAGAAACTAAGCACTTTGATGAAATAAACGAATGTTGGAGAGAAATAACGCAAAATATGGCCACAGACAGTTTTGCGATTGCAGCTACTCATCGAGAAGGCCTAATTCCACTCCTGAAGGACTTATCCGAACGCCTTGAATTGATCTTAAAATCTTTGGAAATCTTTTTGGAAGCAAAACGTCAATCATTTCCAAGATTTTATTTTATTTCTAATGACGACTTGCTTGAAATTTTGGGTAATTCTAGAAACCCTGAAATGGTGCAACCCCATTTAAAAAAACTTTTTGATAATATTCATAAAATCAAACTGGTCAAATTACCATACACGACAAAATATCAGTGTGAAGCGATGATCTCAGGAGACGGGGAGTATATTGAGTTCATTAAACCATTCACGGTAGATGGTCCAGTCGAAGTTTGGCTGACGGAAGTAGAAAGTTGCATGAGATCATCTCTCAGGCAAGTCCTAATTAAGACAAGAGGAGATTTGAGAAAAAATCTAAATAGACGAGACCGGTGGATCAAAGAATGGCCTGGTCAAACTGGTATCACTTCCGCTCAAATACAATGGACGACGACGGTGACACGGTCACTTTATTTGGCGGAAATGCACCATGTCAAAAACCCTTTGAAGAAAATTCGAAAGACGTTGAATAAAATTTTGAACAAATACTCAATTGCAATTCGTGGGAGTCTTCCCAAAATCCAGAGGCTTAAAATTGTGGCTATGGTCACGATAGAAATTCATAACCGTGATGTGGTGGACAAAATGTACAAATCAAATTGTCGAGATATGAATGCTTTCGAGTGGCTTCAGCAGCTCAGATTTTACTGGGAAAAGGATGTCAATGACTGCATGGCTAGGCAGACGAATACGTTCTTCGTATACGGTACTATTTCGTAATGAATTGAATTTTATATTCTCACTTTGTTCAAAAAATTAAGTGATTTCGTAATATTTTTAGGGTACGAGTACCTCGGTAATAGTGGGCGCTTAGTTGTGACTCCACTCACTGATAGGTACGGAGTTATGGGTTACAAAATAATCAATGCCCGTTTGACTCCATTTTGAATTCATTATTTGGTAGGTGTTACGTGACCCTAACGACCGCACTTTTTCTTCACCGCGGAGGTAGTCCCAAAGGACCAGCTGGGACAGGGAAAACAGAAACAAGTGATTTGATTTATAATTACCAAACTACCAATTAACCAATTAATAGATACTTGAGAAATGAGAACTGAAAATATTAATGATTAGCGTAGCTGACTTTCCAAATTATTGAACTAAACCATTTACTTTCAGCTAAGGACTTAGGAAAGGGCCTTGGAATCTTTGTTATTGTGGTGAATTGCTCAGAAGGTTTGGACTACAAAAGTATGGGGAAAATGTTTTCTGGTAAATCAGTTTATAAAATAAATTAGCAGTTCGTTCATATATTTACGCGAAAGGATTAAATATTTATCCCCATGTTGTGGGCAGGTCTTGCTCAAACCGGTGCTTGGGGCTGCTTTGATGAATTTAACAGGTAACACAACTTTCACTTGCAGCAGCAAGAGAAAAAAGAAACCAAACTTATAACTTACCTAATGTCAATTAATGTTTTGTGACAGAATTAACATTGAAGTACTCTCCGTCGTGGCGCAACAAATAATGTGCATTCTACAAGCACTGTCCAATAACCAAAAACGATTCTTCTTTGAAGGATATGATATTAGACTAGTCTGGTCCGTCGGCATCTTTATTACTATGAACCCAGGCGAGTTCAAAAAGCATAATCTTAGCATAATTAATTAATTAAGATTACGATTTATATTTGAGTTGTGGCCGAAGCATAGTATCTTTTATTTGACAAAAGCAACGTCCTCTTAATAAATCCATTTTTTTTCTGTGAACACAGGTTATGCTGGACGAACTGAGCTTCCTGACAATCTGAAGGTACAAATTTAATGATTATTCGGTGTGAAATACTTTAATTTAATTACCAAGTAGACTGACAATTAAAGTTGTTTCTTGTGCACAGGCGATGTTCCGGCCAATATCGGTATGTAAATTGTAAACACGTGTGAAAACAGGGCGTTTCACTAAATTATACTTACACGTTTAATTGTATTTCCCCGTAAAACGGTATATAAATATTTTAGATGATCGTTCCTGATACCAATTTAATTGCTGAGATTGTGCTTTTCGGAGAGGGCTTCCGAGATACCCGTGTTTTGGCCAGAAAAGTGGACACTTTGTATTCACTTGCGAAACAACAATTGAGCAAACAAGATCATTATGATTTTGGTTTACGTAGCATGGTGAGTATTAGATAACCTGTAGACTCAAAAATTGTTCTGAAATTTCTAGCAAAATATTCCAATTATTTCAGGTTGCACTTTTGAGGTATGCTGGTCAGAAGAGACGAGCGAGCCAAACAATGACTGATGCTGAGGTCAGCATTACACAGAGGATAGTAAATAAAACGTTATGTATTCTAAGTGAGCTTTTATTGTGATCAGGTTTTAATTCTCGCCATGCGAGATATGAATATTCCTCGCCTGACGACGGACGACGTTCCACTTTTCAGCGGTGTGATCAGAGATCTTTTTCCGAATGATGAACCTCCAGAATTTGATTATGGAATTCTTCTCAAAGCTCTCAAAGATCAGCTTATACTGTCAGGCTATCAGGTAATTACGAGAAATCACAAATTCCAGAGCCTTCAAAAACCATACACCTATTTCGATTACAGCCAACCCCAAAAGCTATTCTTAAATGTCTGGAACTTTACAACACCAAAAATTCAAGGCATTCCGTCATGATCGTTGGGAGAACAGGTTCAAACCAATCATAATCTTGAAGAGTTCATACAACTGTGAATAAATCAGCAGCTCGTTTTTCGCTTTTCAGGTAGTGGAAAATCTGTTACGTGGAAAAATTTGAGGGATTCTCTTACATTCCTTGCTAAGGAAGGTGAACCAGGTTTTGTTCCGGTGAAAGTAAATGAATAAACGTTTGTACTAAGTCACAAAAACCGTACAACTCTGCATAATCTAATCATTCTAAAATTTATTTCTACTCTAAGGAACACATTGTAAATCCGAAAGCATTGGACTTGGCCGAGCTTTATGGAGAGTTTGATTTGAGTACAAATGAATGGGCAGACGGAGTAATCTCTTCTATTATGCGAATTACTTGCGTTGGTAAATAAAAATTAAATTATGATAATTTTTAAATTAGAATCCCGGCAGTTCCGCGTAGTTATTACTTTATTTTATCATTTCAGACGAGCGACCAGATCAAAAATGGATTTTATTTGATGGACCAGTCGATGCTGTTTGGATTGAGAATAGTAAAGTGTCCAAATTATAAAGATTAGTGAAGGGCTATAGTTAAGTTAAATTAATCCGTCTCCTTCCATATTTACAGTGAATAGTGTCATGGATGATAATAAAATCCTGACATTAATCAACAGCGAGAGAATTTCTATGCCGGAACAAGTTTCACTTTTATTTGAAGTAGACAATTTGGCAGTGGCATCTCCAGCCACGGTTTCACGGTGCGGGATGGTGTACAATGGTAACATTGGATTTCTAGAAATTATTTTTCAGGGTATTCAATTTTATGAATTCATTCTCATTCTAGATTACAAGGACTTAGGATGGAAGCCATTTATCGAATCTTGGTTGGGGCGTCAGAAGAAAGAAAAAATTATTGAGGAGGTTCGAATCTGTTTTGTTAACTATATAAGAATTTAACGATTATAACGAATATAATGATATAGTCGTGAGCAAAATCTTAATTCTGATAGTATCGAAAAAACATTGACGCTTACTTGGAAATCACACTTCAATTCAAAGCGGATCACTGTAAAGAATTGGTTGCGACGACCGAATTGAACCTTGTGACCGCACTCACACGTCTGATGGATTGTTTGGCAACAAAGGAAAATGGATGCAATCCAAAGGATGACAATACTTATGACATTATGGTCCGGTATTACTTTATGTTTAGGTAATTCAACTGTGTGACTAATTAAATGCTCAGAATTTTCATCGTAAAAGCATTATTATGCACTTTTCAGTCTGATATGGTCAGTTTGTTGTACTGTGGATGAGGATGGGCGGAAAAAGATTGACAGTTTTCTCAGAGAGACAGATCCAATATTTCCAGCGAAAGATACAATCTACGATTATTTTGTCGAACCGAAGGCTCGAAACTTAGTTCATTGGGACACGATGCTAACAGCCAACTGGAAATATGATGATGAGTACGAAAATCGTTAGATTTCATGGATGGTTTCAATCTCATATTTTGTTCTAACTGTAATTTTTTAATTTTTACAGTATGCCGTTTTTTAAGATAGTCGTCCCAACAGTGGACACTGTGAGGTACAATTACGTGCTCTCAAATTTGCTAAAGAACTCTTACCCTGTTTGCGTCATTGGCCCCGTTGGAACCGGTTAGTTTTCCCACATTCATTTTTGTATAATCGTTATGAATGTATTAGTAATGTTTCCGGAAACCTAAATCTACTTAGGTAAAACGTCTGTTGTCCAATCGGCCCTTCAAAGCCTTGACCCGGAACTATACGCCGTCTTAACCATCAACATGTCCAGTCAGGTAATAACAATTCCCCAGACATTTGGTGGTGGAAATGGAATTTGTAAATTAAATTGATTTTAGACGACTTCAAACAATGTCCAAAGTTTTATCGAAAGCCGATTAGAGCGTCGCGCCAAGGGTGTATTTGCACCAGCTGGTGGGAAAAACCTTCTGACATTTATGGATGACTTGAATATGCCTGCCAAAGGTACACGGGCAATTTACATAAGTTTTAATGTTTCTGGAAATGGAGCTAAATATAAATTTTGATAAATAGATATATACGGTTCACAACCTCCATTAGAACTTGTCCGGCAGTGGCTTGATTACAAATTCTGGTATGATCGACAAACGCAGACGTCAAAAACAATTTCCGTGAGAATTCTTGATTATTTTAATGACTTCCTTGGGCTCTCTCTGTTAACCATCACTTTTTCTTAGAACATGTTCTTAGTAGCAGCCATGGGACCACCAGGCGGGGGCCGCACTGTGATTTCACCTCGACTTCAAAATATATTTTCCGTGATAAATATGACTTTCCCGGAGGAGGCACAAATCAAAAGAATTTTCCTAACGATGTTGAACCAGAAATTGACACCGTTTGACCCTGAAGTCAAAGCAATTGGTAAGAAATACATAATAATTTATTTAGACAATTTAATTCATTTACATGCTTAACTTTTAAACAGCGGAAAACGTAACGATGGCGTGTATTGACCTTTACAACTCAGTGGCCGTCAAGATGTTGCCGACTCCGAACAAGATTCACTACTTGTTTAATCTGAGAGATATTTCGAGGGTAATTAATACCTATATTATCTCTAATTCTCTGGTTTTCTATAACGAAAAAATAAACTGATTGATTGCTGTTTTAGGTTTATCAAGGGTTGTTAAGGGCTAACAAAAAGAATCAGGATACCAAAATCTCTTTCACAAAACTTTGGTTTCACGAGTGCGCCCGGGTTTTCCATGATCGTCTCGTCGACGACACGTACGGATAGTACGGAATATCTTGCGGACAATTTTATTTCAACACCCATATAATGAACTAATTTCAATTTTTGTTATTTTTGACGTACCAAAGGGATCGAGAATGGTTACTGACTTGCCTTGCAGAAAAATTAGGAACTCATTTAGATCAAACGTTACAAAGTGTTTGTCCAAATAGAGTCATTCCAATCTTTGGGAGTATGCTAAACACTTCTGGAATGTATGAAGACATGAAGGATATTTCTGTACGGAAATTTATGACGGAATCAGCCTTGCCAGCTTACAATGCCACACCGGGGTGTGTCCCTATGAATTTGGTACTTTTCAAAGACGCGATTGAACACGTGGCGAGAATTGCTCGAGTTGTGTCACAACCAAAAGGAAATATGCTTATTGTTGGAATCGGTGCGTTATTAAACGTTAAAAATTATAGTTGAGTTGAGACCATTCACTGAATGATCCTTCTCCAAATTTAGGTGGACATGGGCGTCAATCTTTGAGTCGTTTGGCCACTTTCACCTGTGAATTCATGATTTACGAAATTGAAGTGAATAAACGGTACCGCAAACCGGAGTTCCGCGAGGACATTAAAAAAATTTACAGGAGGACGGGTTGTGACAACAAGGGTTGTTGTTTTATCATGAATGACACTCAGGTAGTTTCCGATGAAATTCTTCTTGACAAAGTTAAAAGTTTCGAACTAAAATTAATTCAAAAATACAATTAAGATCGTGGACGAAGCCTTTTTGGAGGATATTAACAACATTTTGAGCAGTGGAGAAGTTCCAAATTTGTACAAACCAGACGAGTTTGAGGATGTCAAAAATACAATCATGAAATCAGCCCTTCGAGCAGGATATCAGGACACAAATGAATCCATTTTCAAATTTCTCATCGATAGAGTTCAATCAAACTTACATGTCATTTTATGCATGAGTCCAATTGGTGACTCTTTCAGGTTAGATAAGACGTTATCATTATCGACATTCTGATTACTTTTTTCTGACGGATTGAAGCTGAAATTGCATTTCTATTTCATTTTATGTTATTAGACATAGAGTCCGACAATATCCCGCCCTAGTTAATTGCACGACAATTGACTGGTTTGATCGCTGGCCTAAAGAAGCACTTTTGGAGGTCGCTAATCGGTGGCTCAGTGACGTCGTTTTGGATGACCGGTCACCATTTTTGCAGGTTTGATAATTTTGTAATTAACAGGATCACACGTTTCCTTTTGTTATATGCTATTGCCACCAAGTCGAAAACGTGCACCAAAACTGAAGACCTCTTAAGTGACATATTAGAAAACTATTTTGTCGCATTACATTTTTATTTAAGCAATTTGTAATAAAGGATGTTAAGGTTCAGATTATGAGTTGGGAAATAAATTTTCCTAAAATTCAATTGTTTTAATTATTCCAGGAGGAGATGCGAACTAATTGTGCCACAATGTTCTCCACTATTCATTTCTCAGTCACGGACTACTGTCAAACAATGTTCAATGAAATGAAGCGCCATAACTATGTCACTCCGATAAATTATTTGGAACTAGTGGCTGGATACAAGAAGTGAGAACAAGTTATCCCAAAGAAATTAATTTTGAGTTCTATTGCAAAGTCATCAACTCTATCGCTCAAACTATAATATACTAAATCCACGGAGGATACACCGAGGTCTTTGGCTATACGGAGTGCTCTATCTGACCTCTCGAAAATAAAATTGTGTTTTT
>JAQGCA010001648.1:0-16538 GCA_034698945.1 Protaphorura quadriocellata
TAAATTACTTTTGAGCGTTCTTGACTATTTAAGCACAGAATCGATGGACGTTGCATGCGTAGTATGTACTGTTTGTGGTGCCGTTACGTCACTAAATCGATGGCGTTACTCAATGGTTCGTGTCCTTTTTTTCTAATGGCATATCATAGTATATAGGTCTACAATCCCTAGTTATCATGTACTTGGTCGACTTTACGTGTGCATTAAATGCAATTAAAAACCTCGCATGCATTGCACTGAACTGAAGCTGAAACTGAACTGAAGTCGCGTTATGTCATGGTGTAACTTGAGAATTTTTTGGAGAAACTGAAAATCCAACTAGGGTAAACTTATCTGAAAGTTCAACCAAAGGTCAGCACTCTACATTCCTTTTATTACTCCGCATAGACTGAACAAAAATAAAGTATGAAGCATATTATCCACTCCACAATATTATAACGTAGTAATAAATTACACCCGCTAAATAATGTGTATGTACTACCAAACCATTTTTACAATTATTTTCATTGGTTGTAACATGAGACTGAATGAGTGACTTTAACCTATCCAACTAAGCAAATATATTATTGATTTTCTTGTTTCTGTGATTTCATTGTGTATGTAAAAATGAAATCAGTGCATAATGATAAACCGATGCACTTATAAAGAACTAGGAATTAAACTACTCGTAAAAAAGACTGACTGGAACTTATCAACAAACTGCGGTCAGCCTCTTTCATCCGTTCATGTCAAAATCGCATTGAGAATTTCTTCTTGCTTTTCATTTTCTGTCTTTCTTGTTGTTTTGCGTACAGGGTGCATAATGAAATGCTGCAACAATTTTACATGATGATAATTAAATAAAATTGTTCACCAAGATGAATAGGTGGTACCACCGGCCCAATAATCAACGCCGAGCGAAGCGACGGCGTGGATTGTTGGGCTGGTGGTTCGCCCTGTTCTTCACCCGTGATGCTAGGATGCTATACCTACTACATTACAACCTTTCCGCGCATGTATGAGAAGATGCGTACGTGGACCCGTAAAACTTTCTCAACGTAAACCTAACCATAAAATATTACGTTTTCGTTAGAGCAAACCCTTCCGTTAAATGATCTTACGGGTCGAAATAACGTTTACGTTTACGGTTTTTGCTTTTACGGCAGTGCGCTAACTTCCTATTAGGTACATACTTGGTGTCCCTAAATGATGGCGACAATTTAATTTTGCTACAACATTTAACCTATTATTTCGATTTGAGTGAGATTATGCGCAAATTGAACCCCGAGCCCTGAGATCACGTCCCCGATCACTAGTCAAGTTTGAATTCTCAATTCCCGTTTCTATTTTACTAGTTCAATTTACCCAATTTAGTATATCAATACAATATAACACCTAGAACTTTAACAAAATTAAAAATATAAGTTAACATGTTCCTTACTTTAAATGCCAGACTCAATTGGTCGCCTCCCATGCTTCATTGCCATATTGGTATCAATTATTGACCTCTCAACAATGATAGGATGATTTTCTTGAAAGCAATTTCAATTTCGTACTTCGGTATGTTGATTGCTACGGTTTTGTCACACTAAAAGAGGAACAAACAAAACAAAGAAACAAACTGATGAACTCGTACACTTGGCACTGGCTATTCAGAATATGTAACACTCGCAGTCACAGCACAACAAACGAATGTATTAATTGTTGATTGTCTTCAGTTGAGCTTTGAGCTGGAAGGTTCTTCCGTGATTTCTGTCCTAGCTTTACGTCTGAGACAGGCTGGGTCTGGGCATAATTGGAGACTCGACGCGAATATAATTTTGTCAAGGATTAGTCTTCAATGCTAATTCTTGATAGGACTTCAGTCTCCTTCACTTCCTCTGGAAGAAATTCCTTTGGCGAGACGAGACGATTCGTAAAGTAATGATGCCTTCAGCACTTGTTTGTTAAATTGGGCTGGATATTCCTATTCCTTTATTGGAATATCAATGGAATATCTACCCAGGAAATAGGGTCTAGTAGCAAGGCTTGGCGTACTTTACGTTCCCTTGTTACGGAAAAACGTCCTAAAGATCACATAATCTGCATAATGCATCGCACTGGTTTTGGTGGCAAGACCTTTTTTCCCCCTTTAACTTAATGATAGGAAATCCCAGGATGCCTTAATTCGCTCAGCTGGCCTAGCCTGTTCATACTTTATAATCCTATGTCGGCTCTGGGTTGTTTGATTTTGTATGAAAGTTGTAAATATCATCGCAAAGTGTTTTAATAATTTGACAGTCAATGAGCATACTTGTATGTGTGACTGCGTTGAAATATCACTAATGAAAATACAAACAAACAAAATTTAGTATAGAGAAAGGAAATTCCTTTTATCCCTATCCCTATTTATACAGAAAAAAGTCGAAGGGTGGGGGTTAGATTCTCTCAGTCAGTCAGAGAATTCTTTATTATGTAGAGTCATAACGGTCCTGTTGGCCGTTAAAAATACAGAGCATACATTTCTCCAACACCAATGCAATGGTGTAGTTTAGAGAGACACAAACTATGGTAGTCGTATACTTCAGGTCAGACTTGGGTCAATGGCATTGGTACTTGTAATTTTATTTAGAAAATGCAATTACATTCACGTAATTGCAAATGTAATTAACTACATCCAAATTTTGCACGTAATTTGTAATTGTAATTAATTACTTTCAGACTCCCAGCCGTAATTTGTAATTGTAGTTAAATACTTTAAAAATTTTATGTAATTGTAATTGTAATTTGTAACTGAGTTTATATTTTTTTCAATTACTTTCACAATTAAATACTTAAAATTTTGACCATAAAATACAAAGATGTAACTATGATGTTAGCTCACATAAAATCATCATTTCCAGAAAGTAACTTGAATTGTTAATTTGTAATTGTAATTGCATTTTCAATTACAATTACGTAATTGTAATCGAAATTAATTAGGCAACAAAGGGCTACAACATATTAAAAATATACCCAATGTTAACTGCATGGGGGAACCTTGCCATGCTTTTTTGTGCGATATCCGTTTTCCAAAATATGTTGCACAAGTTTGAACTTGTATTCTTAGCCACTTGGAAATGTATATATGAAAAAGACATCAGTTTGATCCTTAAATCCTATACCCCCGTTTCAATTAAAATTTGTCAAATGCAAATTGTGTAGGTGTTGTTGTATTTCTAAACTAATTTTACTTGTAGAAACTAATTAAATTCTACACAATGCTATCGTCTTTCACTTTTCATTAAGTATGAACCTACTTGGAAGTAATGTTGTCAAAGTACCCGGATGGCTTCTCGTTCAGTATAATGGAACAGTCAAGTATCGGACTAGACAAACACTTGTATCTATTGTAATTTTAATAAAAACCAGTAGGGAATTTTTACAAAATGCTTTGCGCAATTTTCAATTGAAATTATTCACATCATGTGCATGTGCATGTTATCGGCTGATAATATTATATTCATGACATCGAAAATTCCAAGAGTCGAGTGCAATATCCTCCGTCAACAAGTCGCAACAATTCGGACTAATCTGAAATATTCCAATCAAGCGTAATTTTGTACAAGTTCTGCACTGCAAAAGTGCAAAAAATAGTGTTTTTTTCACTAGCATTAATTTTCACTGAACCCCACAACGTTGGATATTTAGATGGCGGAGATGATTCATGGAGTAGAGAGCTAAGTACCCAGTGAGGTTACTCAAACAATTGGAACAATTTTCTCCAGATATATACAAAGTCAAACGTCTCAATTCTGAAAGCAAAGCACAAAATGTGAAAATTACTAATGTACAGGGTAGTAGCGTTCCTTTCCTGGTCGGTGGTTCAATAAGACTCATCGGTGGTCGAAATTTATGTTACTAGATCGTGAGAAACCTTCTAGTTTGTCAAAACATCACGAGGGAACATCTGTAGTTAACGAAGGTGATAATTCAGTTTTTATTAAAAAATATGGACAGTATTTTCGACAATCTGGGTGAACACGTACATGGTAAAGACAGTAACTAATTGTGCATTACTATACAGTTAACAACAAGGGAACGTCCGTAGTTAACGAGGGTGATAATTCAGTTTTTACTAAAATTTAATATAGTTAGCATTTTCGACAATCTGAGTGAACACGTACAGGATAAAGGCAGTAACCAATAGTGCATTACTATACAGTTAACAACAAGGGAACGTCTGTAGTTAACGAGGGTGATAATTCAGTTTTTATTGAAATTAATATAGTTAGCATTTTCCAATCTGAGTGAACACGTACATGATAAAGGCAGTAACTAATAGTCCATTACTAAACATTTAACAACAAGGGAACGTCTGTAGTTAACGAGGGTGATAATTCAGTTTTTATTAAAATTTAAGCTCACTTTTTCAGAATATTACTGATTCCCGAAATTTCTCCGCGTCGAGCGTTGTATCATAAGAAGGTTTCAGTTTCTCGACTCTCGCGACTGGCTTCTTGTCATCCGTACGAAAGTGGTTGTCCTGAACCCACTTCCGCGCATCTCGCATTGCATTATATTCACGCGTATTTGTTGGACCGTTAGCCTTTATTCGAACCAGTCTGTCCAATGTCTCAGGCTTCATTCGGGCTTTCCACTCATTCTTGACAAAAACCATTGTAGAGAGCTTCCCCTCCACCTGTCCCGTCCCAATCGGTGAGACCAAAACATGTTGAATCAACGATATGATATTGGGAGCCCACGTTAGCTCTTTGGATTGCAAAGATTTGTCCAGAAAAAGTGGGCCGAACTCTTCTTGTATAAGTGATGCTGACTCCATGACTGGATGCTAATAACGCGGGAAAGCCATTCTGGGAAAACATCATTAACGGCTAAATCGTACGTACGGCACAACATAGTTATTTCCGACTTCCCAAATTCTGGCTTGATTGGAAGAGTGGTGAACAACTTTTCGGGAACAAGCACTTTGTATTGAGCAAAGTCAGCTAGGGGGAAATACTTCTCAATGTTTATTAAGAGTTGGTTTATGAAAACAGGTTTGAGTGTCGAGAGGTTAGGAGTGCCCGCAGTACCTTTCTCGAGTGTTAAGTCCTTGAATACTAGATTATCTTCTTTTTCGTAGTCGTCCAACTTGCAGTTTGGTTCCACAATTTCACGACACTTGGTTGATCCCAGTAAAATTGAACCCCAAATTCCGTCAGTGTCTCTGAGTTTCTTCAAAGCGCCAACAACTTTCATCCGCCAGATACATTTTTCAATTATAATCCCAGCTGTCTTCTGTAATTCCTTTGGCCATTCCTTGAAAATTTCAAATACGTCTATCAAAAAATGTAGAATACTCACAAAGAGCTAGTACGTTATGCAAGTCCTCAGCTTGTAAAACCGTACTTCGATCAAAATCTTTTGTTGTTGAGTCTTGCATAGCAACCAGAGAAAGTCTAAACGCTACGTATCCCTTCCTCATTGCATTAAGTCCTTTGTATTCAGCTAGAGCCCACCGCACCTCCAGTATGTGTGATGGCTCATTGAATGGCAAATCCATGTCTTCCACCAGAGGGAGTAGATATGTATGTCGTTTTGCACTCCGTTTGAAGAAACTGTGAAATTGGTTGACGAAAGCTTCCAACTTCTTAAAATACTCGAACTCTTGCCCACCTGATTTCATTAGACTCTTAACCACGAATTCAAGTTTGTGAGCCAAGCATTTTGTATGGTACCAGCTGTTTCGGCCTAACCACGATTTCAACAATCCTTTGGAGTTTGACCATGACGGAAGCACCATCGCTGGCATAACCGCTTAGATATTTCTTGAGGTATTCAGTAAAACAAGCTAGGCTCTCATTAGAAAATGTTACGACCATTGCATCGAACATTGACACAGCATCTTCTTTGAATCCAAGCCTTATCGCTCGATAATAATACAATACTGGCCGATTTCCTTCCCTTTTATGTATTCCCCATACATAAAATATACACCCGGTGTTTAATATTCGAATACACGATTTTGTAGTTCGATTCTGGGTGTCACCCCAGCTAATTGTGGTACTTCCCTTGTTATGTAGTCACTGCTACACATCAAGGTGTATTCCCCATACAAACAATATACACCCGGTGTTAAATATTTGAATACACGATTTTTTAGTTTATTAAGGTGCATATACAGTGAATACCAAAAGAAACGAGACACCCCAACTAGCCCCAGTCCTTCATTTCTATATCCAGAGCGCGGGAAATTCGAACGACAAGGTAACCGACGATGGTGTTCAACATTACCCATTGAAATTTCCCCCTCCTTTCCCGCCAACCGTTGAGAACGGCACCACAGCATCCACAGATGTCAGTTGAAAGTCAGGTCGGGGTTACACTTATCTCTGTAATTAATTCTAGTCTCGAAGTCGGCTTATTATTTAGTATTTACACCATCGTCGGTTACCTTGTCGTTCAAATTTCCCGCGCTCCGGATATAGAAATGAAGGACTGGGGCTAGTTGGGGTGTCTCGTTTCTTTTGGTATTCACTGTACATACAATATACACCGGGTGTTTAGTATTCGAGTAAACAATTCTCTAGTTTAACTATGGGTATCACCCTAGCTAATTGTGGTACTTCCCTTGTTGTTACGAAGTGACTGTTACACACCCAGGAGGTGTATCATCTACGCATACAAAATACTCCCAGTGCAAAATATGCAAATTTAATTGAATTTCGATTATCACCCTAGCTAATTGTGCTACTTCCCTTGTGGTGTGTGACGTTAAAGATTATTGACGTATTTCACTATTTTCAGTGCTGAAGTAACATAGAGATGTCATAGATAGTTTGCTTGATGGTGCAAAACCACCGATCAGGAAAGGAACTCTAAATTATACACTACCCTCTCCGGGGGGGGGGGGGGGTAGTGTATAAACTTTGCTCCAGGCCCTAGTCAGCCCAATATGAGAGAGCCAGACAAAATTTGAGATCAGGGTGTATAAAAACCATCGTTTTTTTTAAATAATAAAAAACTGGTTTTATTGATTTAAATTAGGTTTTTTTTTGTTTAAATCAGATTTATATTGATTCTTATAGGAGCATTATAAGCCGTGGTTTATAACCATGGTTTTTTCTATTTGAATCATGATTTTTTTGATTAATTCAACTGCGTGAGCATTCTGGAGCGAAGTCTCTGTTATTCAAAAACACGACAGTTCGAAAGTCCTAGACTTTAAGTCGAAATACATCAATACATCAAAATAAAAGTCAAAGTTCTCCGAATTGAAGAATTCAAAAAGATCATATTTTTGTGTTCGTAGGGTATTATTACGTCATTTCTTAAGATAACCAATCTTTAATTGAAATTCATGTTTTTTTTAAATCAAAGATACCCTATTTGAGTTTTACAATTTGCAGATAATCTTAAGACGTATCTTGGAAGCCATCCCGCTTGGAAATTAGTTTGTGTATAGCGGCGCTGACGAGCGTTTAAATTATAAAAATCGGCATGAAAAACAGGAATTTTTGACTGTATTTTGGCAAAAACGCGCCCGAAATAATCTATTTTCAAAAAATTTGTCGGTGCTATATTTTTCAATATTTTCATACATTTTTAAGTTGACTTGAACAAAGTCGATTTTTCAATGGCAGCGGACTGTTTAGGAAAAAATCAGAAATTTCATTCCAAATACCCTAACAGGGGAACCTTGAACCTTTCGATGCGTTCGTCGAATTTCGACCTGAAATTTATTCTGCAAGTTCATTGAATTACGCTAACACCGTGTGTGAAATATCTCGTTCCGGTTTTGCCGTAAAATGCTTTGGGCGACCTCCAGGGGTCATGGTGTAATGTACACAAACGGGAATTTTAGAAACCATTCCCCCAAAAGGCCTCAGTTGTGTGGTAAAAGTGAGGCCTTCTATCGAAATGGTTTTCAAAATTCTCATTTGTGTACATTACATTTCGACCTCTGGAAGTCACCCAAAGCATTTTACGGCAAAACCGGCAACATATATTTCACACACTATCAGGTCGGAAATCCATGATCACTTGGAAAGGTTCCCTTGTAAGTTTCAAAGTTTCAAAGTTGCTTGGTTGTTCTCGAGTTTTGGGAATGATTCCAGAAGAGCTGAACTTACTTTTCAGATTAGAAATAGAAGGGAGATTGGCATGTTCATCCTTCAACTTCAAAATCGTCTCTCTTCTCTCTAGGACACTCATGTGGCCCAATTCATCGACAACAGGACGAATTTCACTGAGTAGGTGAGCGGGAATGCCTGTGAAGACAGAGTCCAGGTAGAGCTTCCCTTCCATCCAAATCGGACACGAAATGGCCAATGACTCCAGATCGGTCATATGAGTCCAGATCTCTCTAAGAATCTCACCACCATCCCATCTAACAATCAAATCTAATTCAGTCAACTTGGGAAAGACTCGCCAAATATTGCGGAACGGTATATTAATATTATTAAACATGTGAAGTCGCAATGATTTCACGGTTGGACATGGGTCAGAATGGTTAAGGGAGTTGGACAAACCGGAACAAACACAATTTAATGTCTCGAGCACTGGGAAAATCCTGCTAAGATGCATGGGATTCTGAGGACGAACTGGCACGACGTCGAGAGTCAACGACTTGAGTTGTGACATTCTCGGGAACTCTATCCATATATTTCCATCCCAGAATTGAAGTTTGAGGTGTTGAAGGGTGTCCTTGAATGAGGTTGCCAATTGTGTAACGGTGTCTTGGTTTCGCTCTCCCATAAGAGACACCAGGGTAATGTTAAGGGTCTTCAACTTCAGTCCATTCATTCTCAGCAGGTGTTGAATGGCGTCAAGTCTGACGCGTCGAAGATCCAAGGACTGAATTGAAGACTCTTTCCCGACCTTCTCAATGGCATCAAACACAGCATTTCCACTATCATTCTCTTCATTTCCATAGCGTTCCTCTACAACAATGCCACAAACATTTGGAGCTGCTCTCAGCAATTCCTCGATTGCAGTGGGACAACATTTCGATATGCTGTATTTGTAGGCTGGTCGGAAAATAATAGTTTGCAATCGAGTTAATTCGGGCTTGGAATCAGGGAATAATTTGACAGCATCTCCATCTTTGGAATGGGAGGTAACGTTACATGGAAACCCAAGGCATTTTAAATTAGGACTTGATCTGAGTATTGCAGAGACATCTTCAATTTGATATCCGCTTGAGTGATCTTGGTACAGGTCAATTTCCGTTGCTGTATTCCCAAACATTTGGAGGAATTGCTGACCAACTCCATCGGTGGTATGAAATGCTCCAACCTTGAATCTCGTGAATGGAAATCCCAACACGTTTGATTTGAAGAGTTGAACGAAATCATCGATCCGTCGCTTATAAGTGATTCGGTTCGTCCGATTTAGGGTGACGGGGAAAATCGTACGCATGCGTAATACGGCGTGGAAATTCCACTTTTTGCAGACCATTCGAAAAGCTTTCAAACTGTGTCGTCTCGCGTATACAAACAATGTCTCTAGAATCTATAGTTAGGAAATAATAAAAAAATAAAAGCCAGGACTACTAATCGGTAATTTACGGTATTGACTTTGTGAAAATGAGATTACCACGTCGTTCAAGAGAGCTTGAAGTGGAAGAGAGGGAATAGAGGAATGGTCGTCCCGATCCAGACAGCCTTCGCCCTCACTCTGGAAACCAGAGGACGCTTGAGTGTGAACCTGAAATAGTTCCTACAAAATGTTAATTACTCCGTATGAAATGAAATTAACAAAGACGAACATTTGTGAAACCCTGTAATAATTTCACGCAACATTGTTTTCATTCTGCATAATCACCAAGGTTCCGGATATATATCAAGATATATATCACGATTTTCAACGTTCGAATAAATCAAAAAAATCCAATTTTTATTTTTTTTAAAAAAAGGAGATCGCCACCGGTGCATGAGAGGAGTCCCCCTCGGTGCGATTTGATTCAAATTTTCACAGTGATAGATTTTGACCTGTTGAACAAAATGGCTGAAGACGATTAGCCTTAAGAAACTCAGGGTCACCCCCACGGGGCGTCAAGTGTGTGTCGTTCCCTCTTCCGCAAAAATGACTCACTACAAAAGTTGTTTCACTCGGTGAGACGAACAACTTTTACCTCTAGCACAGTCATAGGTCACGGGAACCTTCTCAGGTCATATCAAAGTACGCTTCCCGTTACCTGTGACCTCAACCTTTGACCGCAGAGGAAAGTGCTAGAGGTAAAAGTTGTTCTCACCGAGTGGAACAACTTTTGTAGGGGTCTTCCTTGCGGTCAAGAGGAAACAACTCTGACGCTGAGTATTTTTAAAGGCTAATCGTATTCAGCCACTTTGTTCAACAGGTCCAAGTCTATCACTGTGCAAAATTTGAATCGAATCGCACCGAGGGGGACTTTCCATGCACCCGCGGCGATCTCCTTTGCGACCGAGTCTCATAGGAGAATTATTCAGTCACGTTGAAGTCAGTCTATTTTCTTCTTGGCCTTTTTGAACATAGTAGTGTAAATGTAACATTACTAGAATATGCAAATTACGAACGCAGGTTAACATATGCATACACAAAAAAGATTGGATATATATCAACATCGGATATATATCAATAAAATCGGATATATATCAGGATTTTAATGGATTTTTATCTGAAATCAAATAATCCGGATATGTATCATAAAAATTGGATATATATAAAAAAAATCCAACTTTTTGATTTTTATATAAAAATCATGATTTTTCCGAACCTTGATAATCACATACTAAAATATATAAAATATTTTGAACAAGTTCATCGCAGCATAATGGCATGGTTAACCCAGCGCTGGGGTTTGATTCATCGGACTTACACTCCCTGTGGTTGCTTTAAAGAGGTTTTTTCCACTGGTTTTTCTACTACTAGATGGTACCATGATGTTTCATTCGGCCTCAGCGGTTTTGTCAATTATTGTGTGTATTTTTTTAAAGTTTCACACTTTGAAGACACTGAATGGTAGAATATTTATTCAATAAAAATAGTAATTACCAAAAATTGAATAAAATTTAACATTCCAAATATAGACTCTGATGTTTTATCCTTGAAAACGTGACATTTTAGGAGCAACTTTTGAACGAATTATCCATGCTGATTTGCATTTGGATTTTGGATGGAACAATTTATATTTTAAATTAGGATTTTTTCAAACAAAATATTTTGCTAAAACTAAGATGTAACTAGAAAAGCTTAACTAACAGCGTTATTATTA
The DNA here is from genome assembly GCA_034698945.1 of Protaphorura quadriocellata. Taxonomy (NCBI): domain Eukaryota; kingdom Metazoa; phylum Arthropoda; class Collembola; order Poduromorpha; family Onychiuridae; genus Protaphorura; species Protaphorura quadriocellata. The sequence continues at coordinate 11,195 of JAQGCA010001648.1, forward strand.
CTAAAAACATTGGATCAAAAATTATGGGGACAGGAGGATTCGATTCCATGCCAGTCACGTGTGTTTATTTACGCAGTAAGAAAAGAACAGAGTCTATTTCGGGTGTGATTTTAGACCCTAACAGAATAGAGGAAATTCACAGTAGATTAGAGTGGAATCACAGTATAATAATGTCATTGCACAGTAGAATAATATCTTCCACAGTAAAATAATATCTTGCACGGTAAAATTATATCTTTCACAGTAAAACAATATCTTGCACAGTAAAATAATACCATGTCAAAATATTAAACATTTTTCTAATGGGAGGCTCCGCCCCCCAACCCCCGCCGGGGCTCTGCCCCTGTACCCCGCAAGGGGGACGCTCCGCTCCCCCTCCTAGCCCCCTAGGGCTTGACCAACCTAACCTAACTGTATATACAAGGGTTTTAAAATCTACTGTGAACTTTAATCTAAAATCTACTGTGAATTTCCTCTATTCTACTGTGCAATTTAATTTTAAATCTACTGTGAATTTCCTCTATTTTACTGTGAAATATAATAGTTCCCTTGAATTACCAGTAGCAGTAACAAACACTCTGACAAAATTTGAATTCACTTAAAAAAGTATGTATGAATGTAAAATAAAGATTAAAATTGAAGTAGTCGACTGGACTGGCGATATGTCATAGGTTAATTCAGTTGACATTTAAAATGAATGAATGGGCAGCAAAGAGTATGGTTAGAATGGACAGAAAATACAAATTTAATCAACCCCTTTCCATGTTTTGCTAATTCAGTTCACCCGTTTTGGAATTTCGAGCTATCAAAACCGAATTCTAAATTTGTAAAATCCCTTTATTTTAAACAAAATAATTAATTTTTCTAACCTGAATTACACGATTGGATGGCTCGTTTTCAAGTTTCATTGCCATTTTGGTTCAAAGAATTGACCCGTGGACGATTGGATATTTTATTTTTAAAACTGATGATCGTGTACAATGGCACTGGCACTGGCTGTTCGGAATTTGTAAGTGCAGCAAAAGAAACAAAAGAATCAAGCAAATGTAAAGAGAAAGGAAAATTCTGGCATAATTATTTTTGTAGGCTGAACGAAGGCAGACAAAAGAAAGGCGAATGGTGGGGCGGGGGTTCGATTCCTTCCCTTCTCTTTTCCTCGACCTCCCAGCTCCCTAATGCGCCCCAACCAAGCCATAGTTTATTATGTGTTGCGTACGAAATACATTATGCGAATGCGTTGTCTGTCTGTGTGTCCGTCCGTCCGACCGCCCCTCTGTCCGTCCGTCTTCACTTCAAAGGTAGTAAATGTTGACGGATTAAAACGAAATATTCAGGGTAGGTGCACAAGGTCATAAGGATCACCAAGTGTTAATATGGCCTCGCCAGGTGAACTTTGACCCCGGTCACCAGAGGTCGCATGCAGTAAATGCTGACGGATTTCAACAAAATCTACAGGGCAGGTACGGAAGGTCACTAGAATCATCGACTGTTAATACGACCTCGCCAGGTGACCTCTGAGGTCACCAGAGGTCACATGCAGTATATGTTGACGGATTTCAACGAGATTTACAGGGTAGGCAGACAAGGTCACAAGAATCATCGACTGTTAATATGACCTCGCCAGGTGACCTGTGAGGTCACCAGATGTCACATGCAGTATATGTTGATGGATTTCAACGAAATTTACAGGGTAGGCGCAAAAGGTCACAAGAATCACCAATTGTTAATCCGGCCTCGCCAGGTGACATCTGACTCGAGGTCACTACAGGTCAAATTTTCAAAGTTGCTTGGGATAGCCAGAAGCGAGCTTGAATGCAATAAAAGGTGGGTGTCGGAGGGGGGGGGACCCGACCCAGGTCAGTATTTAGCTATCTAACTTTCCAGCCGTATAGCTGGATACTAGTACTGCGTCTTACGACGGTTTATTTATATCGGTTATACTATTCTTTAAGACGAACAATATACCTAAGGTATTTTTTATACACATTGAGTCGGTTGCACTCATTGAGAATCAATGTTCGACATTGCCATGAAGAATGTAATTCATGACATAAATTGAATATGTACCAAATCGGAGCTCGTACTTTGGCTATGTCCATATCTGCTCGACCAATTTTAAATAATTTCAAGAATGCAGGTTTTTTTTAATGCTATGATATTTACATGAAAAATAGTCCAAAAAATTAAATTTCGAATGCCGTTGGTCCCATATTTTTAAGTCGAAAGGGGAAAAAGATAGAAAGGTCCCAAATGCGTGAAAAAATCGACTCCCAGGCACGGTAACTCCACCCCCATCCAGCCAGGATTGGCACTGGCATTCTGCTGGCCTCCGTGCTGCAAAGTGACTCCAGGTCAGTAATGACTGATTTCGGCTCGGGTACATATATAATCAACAAGTACCATGCATGTAATGCTTCCATATATGTGTATATAACATGACCCCACGTCACTAGTGACTTTTCCCGACCGGTTTGGGTACATGTGTAACATTACCAAATCAACGAATGTCGTGCAATTATACTTTTATCATGTCTACATACGAATGTTACGTGTATTTAACATGACCCCGGGTCGTTGTTGACCAATCTCGACCGGTTCGGGTACAGGCGCAACACTACACAGTCAATAAGTATCGTGCGTACAATACTTTTATCATGTATTTATATGAATGCTGAGTGTACACAACATGATCCCGGGTCACTGTTGACCAATCCGAACCGGTTCGGGTGCTGGTGTAACGTTTCCAAATCAATAAATAATATAATGCTTTCATCGCATAATGTTTAGTAGCAAGAATGCATCCAAAGTACATCCATAGTATGTAAATCAGAGTACACATTGGTGTACTGAGGACGTACACTTAAAGTACATTGATATCCGATGGATGTCAGAGCGATGGCCCTATTTCGCACCCGCCGACGTCGGCAAGACATGTTAACAGGACATCCCTCGTACAGCCCTCCTAACTCAAAAAAGGATATACGGTGGACGTCCCATGTCGATGTCCGGTGGACACACAAATAAGGCGTAAACGGATGTCCCAAGGACGTCAAAATAATGCTTGCTATCGGTACCTTGTGGATATCACGTGTATGTACTATATTACTAAACAAATTATGTATATCAAATAAATTCAAATAGTAGAAAATAAGTTCCTGCAGAATTTATTCAAATATTCTTCAATCGGATTTAACAATAGAGAATCATAATAAATAATAAGAATAAATTTTAATATGAATAAAGTATAAATATTATCCATACATTGGCGATTGGGTCATCTTATCCACCAGGGTTAGTCATCGTCGGCTTAGATTTGGAGGATTTCTTAAAAATACAAGTACATGTCAGTATTAGTTATAATGTAAGCTCAGTACGTGTCTATATAAAGTTTCAGAAAATTAAGTTTTCTTACCGGTTTCACGCTTCACACGATCCCTTTAATGACGAAACCATTCTCCAATTGCGTGTTCAATATTGTGGTCCCATACACCTGGTAGCTTTTGACTCCTAATGGCTTCTATGAATGGCAAATATAGCATGATTTAAAAGAGAATATCGCAGAAACACTGATAGATACCTACTACGGGTTAAAATCCGCACTTACGCATTACAATTGAGGCACAACACAGACGCTGAAAAGTTTTCATTTCCCGTCCCAAATCCCCGCAGACTAAATGTATTTGCCAGCTGGTTGGTAAAAATTCTGTTGGCAGCGTCAGCCAGAGTATCACCGCCATATTCAAAAATGTCTTCTCCCTGGAAATCAGATTACATTTTAAGAATTTCATTATGTCAATTTTAGAAGATCACTATAATTTAAAATCTATAAATGTTACTTTAAATGTATCTTACAAATTGGGCTTTCGTAGTTGAATTCTATAATTTGAGCTCAAATTGCCGAAATTCTTCCAAAGTAGTCAGTTTTTGTTCTAAAACTCTCTCCCTTCGTACACGTGTCGATTGAAGTGGTTTTGATTTGATGATATCAATTTTGCAATCCATATTTCGTACATCAGACTTTAGTTGTTTAACCTTGTTGAGAAAAATGTCCAAAGTTTCTAATCCATCGAATGAATTAATTTCAATCTGGGAATGAGTACATTTCACTTATGTTCTCTCACCTTGACTTTTTTTCAAATCCAGAGTAGAGTCGTTGTATTTGATTCCGGTCCGTTGAATGGCATCAAAACTAAACATCAAACATGTGTGATTTAAAAAAGATGAAGTCCAGTTTTCCAAAGTTTTAGTTGAAGCGATATATATATTACATGAATTAGTTAACCATAATGATCCGGAGTTGATGGGTCAATAAGTACACTCTCTGTTAGTGTTAAGACACTCTGCTCGTTTCCTTCAGGCTCCAATTGTCCACCCGAATTTGAACCCAACAGAATGAGATTAGCAGCTGATTCGTCTGGATCTGAAATTAGATGTTAACACACCATTATACTCCATTATCGAATGATATTTTGTAAACACAACACTAACTTACTTGTACTGTAATTTGATGATTCGCCTTGGCTGACGCTCATTGAAGTAAATGTGGAAACACTTGAGTCTATAATTGGATGAGAAAATATTGAAATGCTGTATGGAATTAACAACAAAAGCGAATAACTAAGTACGTTTACCAGAATTTGTTACATGGAGTTTCGGTATGGGAGGTAAAGCGGAAGTTCTTGGCCCTTTGTTGACAGTTTTGGTCGGTGATTGAATAAAACGGGCAGAGTTCTGATTATTCGTCTGCTTTCTGTTGATTCTAAACTGATGTCAATGTTAGAATCGGATTCATCCTCAAGTTGTGGAAGAATAATTTGAGGTTCTCCTCTTAGGTTCCTAATTAAAAATAATCATGTTAAGCTGGTTAAAATTATATATATTATATATACACAAATACTTACCAAAGGCATGTCGACTACTAATTGCAGTGCCCTGCCTAGTCCATAATGCACGTATTCCCCCAGTTCACAGACTTTATTTTTTAAATACTCTCCTTTCAGGGGAAGCCGGTCACGCATTTCATTTATAATAGCAATAGTTGTAAACTAAGAGGAAGTCGTGCCGAAAGAAGTAGGGATGGGTGGCGAAGTTTGTATTTTCGTTGTCCAATTGTTGTAAGCGGTATCGTCTAACTATATCATTCATTAAATTATTTTATATCATATCTTCCCTAAATTTCTATTACTCAATCTAATAAGTTCGTTACCAATATGTTTCAGAGGTATCGCTTCCATTCACATTTTAAAAGCATACTATTCTCACCTATTCATTACAATTTTTTCTAATATTGCTTCCAGAAATTGTTTTTACTCAACCTAATAAGGTACTGTAACAGTTAGGTATC
>JAQGCA010001649.1:0-16521 GCA_034698945.1 Protaphorura quadriocellata
CATGGGACCAAGAACAAGAAGACCCATATGATCTGGAGGATAACTGGTAATTCTGACAATTGAGAGCTTGACGAAATGACACAAGTGACTAGTAAGTTTCAGTGGAAGGAAGAGATGCTTGATTAGAAAACAGATATTGTTTATCAAAACTCTATGACTGTCATTGACAATTCATGAATTATCTAAGTTACTTTTTTTCAATATTTTTACTATCCGTTCAATGTGACACAAGATCGAATTCGAATTTCCTAAAATTACGTCCTACATTTTTTTACTACTGGATTGCTGTCTAGAACTTAGATTAAAATCATAGATCTAAAGAAAAATTCTACTTCAGGTTTCCTGAAATATTTTTTCTGAAACAAGTCAGCTAAATTAAATTTCAAAACTCGAAGGTGTTATGTCAATTTGTTTGAACAATGTAGTGTAACCTCTATTCTATTACTTGATTATTAGAATTGTTTTCATACTTTTTGTAGTGTCCATGTGTTCCGAACGAAAAAAAATAAACCCACTTGCGTATTTATATTTATTAATCGTAGTTAGTAACCGTACACCGTACTTTAACCTGGTAAATATTTACAAGGCTTTTACGCATAAAAATGTCATTTTCTGTTTTGGATTGATTTTTGTTCGGCTTAGTTGTGGAATAAAAATAATGCTCTACGTTAATCATGGAGTTTAAACTTCTCATTCACTTACAAGGAAATGGCACCGCACATTAGAATTGAATAGAATAGAACGAAGCTATTTCAGTGTCATGAGCTCGTGACGTGACTCATGACATTGTAAGACAATTTTATATAATTACTTCATGCCTTGTGTGCTTAAACTGGACACTATTTTCTACTCTGATGTAAAATAGAAATAAATCAAATATCTGCGTAGGATTGTACCAGGAATGTCACGCATTGCAATCTAATGAATTCCAAGAGTAAGAGTAAGAGTTGAGACAAAATTGGTAGAATTTGTAGATTTACTTTTCGAAATCATAACTTCTCAGACGCGCCGTTACGTCAACTTCGAAGTTTTAAAGAATATTCAGGGCAGATTCTTGTCCACTTTTCGCCGTGCAGCCGTGCTACCGACGAACCGACGTTCTATTCGTGTCTGTGGTTGCTCCTACGTTGTATTTTCTCCACTGATTTTTTCCTACTACTAGGGGTACATTTTCTAGCTCCAAACGGAAACCAACCTATATATCCAACTTCTACGCTGCGATGTTGACCGTGCGTGTGTTACGGTGAATGTGTGTATATATACATATTTCAATACGTGATTCCTATTTATTGTCACTGTTAGATGACGTCACGACTGTGGCCATCGCGCATCGTTTCCCCCATTAAATAAATCCCATCCGTTCCGTTCAGACAATGGGGGATTATGAGACCATTGCATTGTGATCACATATTCGGCGCCAAACTATTGAATATTCAAATTATCCCGACATTGAAATTTTAAATTGGCCCCGATCACCCATCTTCATTATATCATCAGTTTTTTTACCAATGTGTGGTCAATGCACCAATTTGTGAAACGAGCAAAATTTGAAGAATCCACTGAAGAGGGTGAATTAATACAAGCGGAGAGAATTGATAATTTGGACGACGGTAGTGGCGGCGGCTGTGGGTCAACGTCAACGGTAACGAACGGGAACGCTAACGCACTGGCTTTGTCTTTGGATAAAATGGATATTGAACATGACATTCACGGGACCAAGGCCGTTCTGTCATTCCCACATTTTGGAATTCAGTGTAATTGGGAAGAGGAATTGAGGTAATTCAATTGGGTGGAATGTATATATCCATCTTATTGAGTATATATATGAATAATTAAATTACATAATTAAAATTCATATATGCCTGAGTCCATTATCGTTGATCGTAAAAAATTTGGTCATATCGATAATAAGCCCATATCGTCTCGTACTGGGGTGTCTTTGATAACAGATTAAGTTGTTTTCGTCTGCCTGGAGGTTTTCCTACTACTAGGGGTACCTCCGCATGTTCAAATTGAAACTTACCGTGTATTCTCTACATACGAGAAATACGTAACGGAGTTTGACCATGCCTGACAGCGTGACAGCTATTGCTTATCCATGACATCCACATCACATCCATCACAGATTGCATTGGCCTTCGTTTCGCCATAATTCAGACAAGGTCAAACATATCAGTATTTTTTTTTGACACTTTTGAGGAATGACCACTAGCTTCCATTGGAATTCGAATCTCGTATTAGGAGAATAAAGCCCCTTCGAAGTAATTCTCCACCCGAAACCATACTTACCAGAGGTATCCAACCCTAACAGGAAAGGCAGTGAGTACAACGTGCACAATAACTACTACTGTGGGCTGTCATATTTTTTATTATATAAAGAATAATTATTCGACATTACGCGGCGAAGTCTCCAATATTACGCCAAGGCGCTTGATGCTTGCATTATTTCTTCAGCTTTCTGCAGTATTGTAACTTGATTCAATTTATTTATTTATGTGTTTCAGTCGACCTGGTGGACAATCTTGGGTTACTATTAGACGTCAAGGTCAAGGTGAGACGAATGCTTTGTAAATGTAAACTAAAATATTTTATTTGCAAGTTAAAATTATCGGAAATATTTGGAAACGATATTGGATCCCTTATCCCTTAGCTTTTATGAACACTGATGATTGTAAAAAAAATTCTGTTCAAGTATTTCACGATTTTTTTTAATGATATTTGTTATTCTGACGGCGGCTTTGTCCATTTGTATTATGTATTGTAATTCTTCGAAATGTTTTCTTGTAAGTTGCAATTTTCAAATTTACCCTAATAAAATTGTTGTCTCATTTTGTTTTATTTTAAATGGTTGTATCTCAGTAGGTACTTCAGTCCATGGAACTCTGAAATGTTTGAGCAGCAATCCACTTCAAGTATCCTCTGAAGAGCCATTCTCAGTTTCGAAGACTAAAATTTCAAGGCAGTTTATTTCTGTTCGGGATGAAGTGTCAAAAAATGATTGTAGTTTTGTTGCTCCTGCCGTCTCATTTAATAAAATTCATCAGAAAAGTGTAAGAACCAGTGTTTAGTCTTTAGTACCATATGGGTTCATTATGTTTTATGTTCTTTTTCTCATAAAATTAAATTTTGACTTCTAGGTTGTTTCTCTAGATGTGACAGAAGGGGGTCTCGGTGTGTCAGTTTGTTCAAATAACCAAATGAAGATTTGGGAAACAGACAGCGGTACAGTTCGGGTAAAAAATATATAATTAAGAATTGACACGAAAATGTTAGTGTCATGTCATCAACTTCAAATGTATGACATTCAAATTGTCTGAACTGAAGATATTGTATTTTAACTGTGTTAATTATTTTCAGAGAACACTAGTGGGTCATCCGGCGGATGTTTATACTTGCCGTTTCTTTCCTTCGGGGGTTGTAGTTTTGTCAGCTGGAGCTGACCTAACCATCAAAATTTGGTCAGCTGAAACGGGTGACTGTCCTTCGACCTTCCGAGGTCATACGGCGGCCATTAATGACACTTGCATAGTGGACAGGGGTCGAAACATTGTCTCCGTTTCAAAGTAAGGAATATCCCTTTACAATACTTTCTCGAATTGTAATTAAGTTTTAGTTTTTGGGCATTAATTTGGAATTTTTTTGCAGGGACGGAACTGCACGACTTTGGGACTGTGGTGAAGGGAAAACTTTAGCCACACTTCTGAGTTGTGATTCTCCGATCAATTCTTGCTGCCTTATCGCTCCTACCTCTACGAGTGTCAATTTAGGAGAACCAGCCACCACAATCAGTAAGTGCTTCCGATTATATACGAGCAGTAAGTAATAAGTCTGAAAGGATGTGTATTTCATAGAATTCCACAAGTAACACTTTTATTAATAAATAATAATCCCGTCACTTCTCATTGCTCTATCCAAGCTTTGACCTCTCAAATTTAACCTAGGGATTGTATTTACAATTTCTGTTTATAATTTATTTTATGATAGTGGCGTTCGTACCTTTTAGTGTAATCGTGTGAGAGAAAATGTGTTATACGCAGTTTTTATTTTGGTGTAAATGAATATTATTTCTATCAATTGTTCCCTAAAGTTATTTTCAAGATCATTGCATTTATTTTATTCAGTTAAACGCTCAGACTAAAGTAGGTTTTGAACTATGTTCAAAAATCAGAAAATGCGCCCAGCATTTAAATACGCACAGTTTCTGCGTATGGTTTTGATCTTCAAAGCACTGAACAATAATCTTAGTTACAGACTGTTTACACTGTTTACTATTTGTGTACTTACTTAATTATTAAGAAATTAAAGTTCACTTTCGTGAAATTTCACACAGTACACAGTAGGAATTGGGCATTCAGTGTTAAGAGTAAGTTAAAATTAAAAGTCTTGACTCTTGACAGCTTTGAGATTGATGTGTTTTTATTTGAAATTATTGAGTTCAGATCCATTTTACAACTAAATTGGAAGTGAAGTAATTTAATACTTAATCTGTCTTGAATTTCAGCTGATCGTGAAATTGGAACTTCTGGAAAACTTCTCCTTGTCGCCAGAGAGGATTCCAAAGTTCAAGGAATTGGTTTAGCATCTCGCGAGAATGTTTTTACAATTCCATTGGATTCTGCGGCAAACCGAGTTATTGGCACAGGGCCGAATACATTTGCTGTTGGCTGTCAAGACGGTCAAATTGCAACTTTCGACTTGAGAAAAATTGTTCCACCGAAACAAATTTCCTATGCAACGCAAACACCAATTTTAGATCTTTTGAGTCACCCGAGGTCTCCGTCTTCAAAACCAGGAGCTGATGAATCGAATTTATTATTTTGGGCGAGTAAAAGTGATGGAACAATTGTGCTAGTGAATCCAAATCTGAAAGAAAGTACGAAAAGATTTGTTCAGTTAACTGGATCTGACTGTGATCCGGTCTACCAAATGAAACATGACTGTAATTTTATTTACACGGCTTGTCGAGATGGTCAAATTCGAAAGTACTCCATAAATGCTGTTACTAAAGTGTACAACAATGATTTCTAATACCATTATTTAGGGGTATCTGGGATTGCTGATTTTTTAATTTTCCCATTGAAGTTGTCTGACGTTTTCAATTTGCATGTAAGTTGCATGATGTACCCAGAGATTAACTTGTCCAGGCTCAATAGTGTTAATTAAACTAAACCAAACCTAATCATTACGTACAAAAATTCTACTGCAAGTTGTATTTTGAGATTGGTAATTTATGTACGCTCTGTTATCGAAACTGTAGAATTACAAATTGCCATGCATTCATAATAGTGAATAACCTATGCTCAAAATAGCACATTTCAATTAAGCGGTTTTCCTTAATCTCTACTCTTTTGTGTTCCAGTTGTATATTTAGATTTGAATTCGAAATAAAAGAAATTATACATTTCACTAAATTGTGTATGTTGACCACCGTTTTTATCATGGTAGAATTCAATTTGTCTATATGCTGTTAAAACAGTTTTGTAAGGGGTTGAGATTTTAAAAGAATAATAAAATACATTTTTTCTCACTTGGATATACAGAAATTAAAATTATGAACCAAGAAATCAGCAGCCTACGTTTCAATTTTTAATTATTACCTTTATTCGAAGTTCGTATCAATTTTTAGAATCTCAACGTTACGAGGAAAGCAATTTAAACGATGCTTAATTGGCCTAATAATAAACTTAATAATCAATTTGAGTAATTATTAATCAAATTCATGCACGTGGGATATTTGGTTGTATGTATACTGAACTCCCTATTATAAATAGAATACTATTTAGTTTGACATTTCTTTCACCCGTGTGGGCCTTGGCCCAGATATGAAATTACTGAAAAAAGCTATTGACAACTTTTAAAAAAGTATTTTTATAAAGTATTTCAGACAAAATAAACCACGACCTGAAACTTTATAAGTTAAAATATAAAATTTAATTGAAAGATTGAAACCTGAACATTTTGTTCATATTTTGAAAGCTCGGCAATCTCATTAATTTCCCATTAGGATATGTGACAAAAGGATTTCACACATAAAAATATAATTGGAACATTAGAACTCTATGTACAGGATTCCAATTCATTGCAATCAAAATCATCTTCTATTCTTCCCAACCTTCTATTTTACTCTTTTATGTAGAGACTGATGAATTTCTCAAAAACGAGTTCTTACCTATTACCTACTACTAGGGGTACCTCCCTACCTTCCATTGACAAAACCCAGTCGGTTTACACTAAATTAGATCTGGATCCTTTAGTCTTAACTAATCGTAAAATTTAAACTCAAACGTAATATGTATTGAGTATTATTGAGTAGACTCTTCCCTTAAGCCAGGACTGCTAAATTGTAAAACGTGCATCTTATAAAAAGAAATTATTAAATTTTATATTTCACAAAATTTTCACTTTTTTGAACTGTGACCGAATTTGGCCAACTCGTGCATTTGCACGACCTAGCGGGGTTCGTGTGAAAGATTGAAATTTTGTCCGCGCGTTTATTTGAGCCGTGCGGTATGGTCCAGCTCTGTCCGTCTGCTTCTCATTTTTCCTCCAGGTCAATTCTTCTTCAACAACCGAAGAACTCAACAGTTTGTCTCCAAATCAATCAATAACTGCTTAAAATGGTGAGTTTAACTCAATGAATTAGTACTTTATCATACAGTACCGACAAACTCCGTTAATAAGCGTGATTTTATTATTTTAACTCCAAATAGTTTGGGACCAATTTTTCAGGGTAGGTCTTGTGAATAATAACTTGAGATAATTAGTACATTTTTATTCAAAAAATTCCAAAATTATTTAAAATTGAAGGAATGTCGTCAAGTTCTAAATCGGGGGAGAGGTTTAAGTTACCAAAAGTGAAAAGGTTGTCTAAAATCATTTATAAATGAGCGTATATCGTATTTCCAAAATTGCCGGAAGCCAAAAGCTGCCAAATGTGAATGTTCTCAGAAGTGTAATATAATATTTCAATCGAAATCGTTTAGAAATGGGAGGATTTCATTAAATTCCAAAATGGGAATGGTTAAAGTTGGCAAATGTGGATAATTCGTCTAAATAGAAACAGTGGTTCAGCTAAATTTGAATTTTTTGAATTAAAACTCATAAGTCATAGGTGAATGATTCGTCCAGATTCTTTAAAATTAGACATGTTTTAACGAAATTTGGAAGCAAGCAAATATAAGGGGAAGTAGAATGGACGATTTGTTGTACTGTAACTAAAAGTAAGTTTCAACGTAGGGGTAAAAAGATACAGTTCTCTTCCAAATTCACTAGAAACACCCCTGTGCCCTGACCCCTCCTACCATGACCAACCTTTGACCTTGTCGATGATTTTAGAATTCTCAAATACTGAATAATAATGAAAATTACAGCAATTACTCCTGAAGGCTTGAAAAGAGTAAAAAATGCACTACATACAAGATTTTTTAGAAAGAAGTGTAGTGTTAATCATCGTCATTAATTCAGATTCAATCCATTTTCACCTTGTTTTAATGGAATGTCCATTTTTGTTTTTGCCTACAGCCACGTGAAATCAAGGAAATTAAGGAGTTTCTCCTGAAGGCCCGAAGGAAAGACGCTAAGAGTGTCAAGATAAAGAAGAACTCTGAGAATGTGAAGTTCAAGGTCCGGTGCTCCAGGTTTCTCTATACCCTCGTTATCACGGACAAGGAGAAGGCGGACAAATTAAAACAGTCCCTACCCCCAGGTAAATATATTTTGAATAACGTTTTATCAAAATTCTAGTAATTCATGAGTTATTGAAACCGGTAGTGGCAACAATTGTATTTAGCGAATATTTTGTATTCTAATTGACGTCCGTTTTGTCCATCGTTCATTTAGCAGACATCTTACCGTAACCTAGCATTTCTTGCCTTACCCCTCTCGCCTAAGAATAAAATTAATTCTGCGTAGCACACTTTAGAAATTTATCAGCACAATTTTTTCCAATGAAATTGAGTTTATGTCTAGCGTGATATGTTGAATTCCTAACCTTATTTATAGGCCTCTCAAATTCAATTTACCGTGAGAAACGCATATAATTTTTTTTATCTATTATTCTCACTCAGTCCCGTTTTTAGAAAATACACACGGTTCCTGGTGTCTTACTATTTCTGTTAACTGCTGCAGTGAAAATCGACTTCATTTTCGCCGTTTTATTTTCATTTGTTCTCGAATTGATTTAGATTTTTTTTTAATTTTCAGGTCTTCAGGTAAAGGAGAAATCGTAGAAGAAGCCGGACAAGATCTCTCGTGTTTTCTGTGAGATACAATTGTTTTTTATTGCTTCCAACATATTTGAGGTTTAAATAAATACCGAGTTTCTTCTGGAATTTCAACGTGTATTTGTTCTCACAATTGATTTGAACCTAGTAAAACTGATTCGGATTATTTGCATTACTCATTTTCTATTGGTATGCGTGGTACATTGTTTCGTGTATACTTAGAATATAAGCCGAATAGGAAATCATTTGATTTTAAACTCATATCACGGTAAGGGCTTTGTTCGGACATGGCTTAGGATTCAGTACTTTCAGGGCGTATGGGTTGACCCGTTTACCATTCCACAGAACACAAAACCATTGAAAGAATTGTAATAAAACGAACTTCAGTTTTTACTTTTTTAATCTGTTGTTTTCAATTAATTGAATTCCAAAATATAAGAGTCTGTAGGCTTTGTCCAAGTTCGTGTGGTATCGTTAATTTGAAAATTCTTCATTAATTTCGTACAGAAAGATTTTACGATTTGGGAAAAGGTTTGGTGGAAATTACCTACAGATATAATTTTCGAAAAGAACATGCCAAAAAATAATTTGTAGTCAGTAAAGCTTTTTCATAAAATGAGTATTCTTATTCCGCAAATCTTTAATAGTACAATACATTTCACACTTACATCGTCGACGTTTATAAAGGTTACTAATAAACGTCGACGATGTAACATTCGTGTCTGGATTTACTGTATTTTCTCTGTTAGAGCCCCCGGGATATATTGAAAAAATAAAAAATTGGCTAGGACTATAAAGGAGACTGGGTTCTATTGGGGACTGGATTCCATTTTAAAAATTTAAAGTTTGAACCGCGCTGTATTGGAAACCGGATTTTATTATGGACAGGGCTCTATTAGAGAAAATATGGTAGGGAATTAGGGATTGCATTTCTGGAACATCCGAGAGCTGCTATCCCAGTAAGATCAATAGAGTTGAAACTGCTGTGAGGACAATTACATCGACAATGATACCGTTCTTCGATGAAGACGCAATTGGTCCTGGGGTTGTTTTCGTCGGTATAATTGCAGACGTTGTTTCGTGGTATTTAGTAGTTGTAGGATCCCGGGTCGTTGTGGGAAGAGCCGGATTCCGGGTCGTTGTCGGAGGAATCGGATCCCGGGTCGTTGTCGGAAGGGTTGGAATCCGGGTCGTAGTGAATATTGGGGTCGTTTGAGTGATTTCGGTCACTTCGGTGGTTGTCGGAGTGGTGCTGTCATTGGCCCATAGAACTGTCTTGACACCAACAATATTTGATGGGCCACTCTGTGAATAAAAGAATAGTTGGTAATATTAATCAACTTTTCTAAAACTTTTTTAAAACGTCCTTAATACATCTCTGAGAGGATCTCAAAAATCGGATCGTCATAATGGTAGAACGTTAAAAGGAGATATTAAGGTCTTCAGATATTATCTTACCCTTAAAAGAGATGACCCTGACAAGGCGATTGCCTCAACAGCATAGTAGACTGTGACCTCACTCATAGCAGCGTATCTGAAGGTCACTGTCTCCCCTGGCGGTGCTCCCCTCATCATTCCAGTTCGGCCATTCCCATCAACAGTCCCTACTAGATTTTTTAATCGTGCCGAATAGTAGAAATCGAATTGGTCAGCTACGAGAACGTTCAAAAATAGACAAAATTCATTTCTTTTTCAAATTAGTAAAATGAAAAACTTGGCACTTACCACCACCCGTAGATGAGCCGATAAGTTCTGGGGCAGTGAAAACAAAGTTAACAACATAATTTGACGCGGTGATGACTTTGAAATCGGTAATTCGGAATGGTTTTCCCTAATTCAAAAGTTCAATCTTTAATCACATTCTGTTAAGATTTCATAGTAAGATGTAATAGAATATTGAAAACTCACTGGAACGAAAGTCACGGTATTGACGACTCTGATCACATTTTGAAAATTGACAATTTTCTGGAAACCGTCCATAAGTGTCACGCTTGTACACTCTGGATATTTAGCAGTGCACTCCATATCCTTCTGATCAACTGGGAGTAGAACTGAGTTTGAAATTACTTCAGGGTTTTCATTCTCAATCACTGTGTTCCTTGTCGTCTGAACGGACACGGAAATTTGATACAAATTATCTTTAGGAGGAATAAAATTTCCAGAATATATTCCATCATGCGTGGATATATCTGGAGTTAGTTTGCCATCGTCAGACAGTTGGATTGTCCAGTTTTCGCTTCCGTCTGGGATTTGGATATGTGCGGTCACAATTAAATTCCGTACTGGGTGTCGACCTTGCGTAACCTATAGAGTATAAAGTTAATTAGAACAATCGATTACAACATTGACACCTTCGTTAATTTTTCAAGAATATACCTTTGCGAATACTGAAAACGGCGCTTGTACTGGTCCGAAGTCGTTAAACAGACTCATGTCCACAACGTTGTTTTCTGCAGAAGTAGATACAAGAATATCCACATCCTGGTCACTTGACCCGCTGTGTTTTTTCGCTTGTAGTCCGTATACAATCAAATGACCACGACAGTCCGATATTTCTCTCATGCATGGATATATCAGCGTCCATGTTGTATTTTCCTATTTTTCGACAAAACAGAATATTAAACAATAGTATCTGCTAGATTGTTTCCGGTAATTCTAACCGATTTACTTACAGAAATGTGTGCGGAAGTTCGTAAGGAATATGTCATTCTCTTTTTCCGGTCAGTGTCCTCACCCCACTCAAATCGCGAGGTCATTACATTTCGAACGCTTGGGTTTGCATCCGAAGTTAATACTATTTCGAATGCTTTCAACGCCTCGGCTGTTGTCAAATGAAATTCCACGAGATTAAGGTCACTGACAAGGATTGGAATTTCAATTTGGGTGTCCGGAAGGACGTAGCCTCTATGAAGCTACAAAAACAATTTCATGAAATCATCCGATTAAAGTCAGCAGTGTCGTAAAAAGTAGTGAACCACATTGACGAAAAACTGTCGGAAACTTTGGGCTTACCGTCACAAATTCGAGCCTGTCCGTATTCATATTTTGAATTGGTTGTCCCAGAATTTGTACAATTTCATTCATGACAGGAACAAATTTGGTTCTGATATCGTATGATTTGGAAATGGTGACGTGCTTTCCACCGCTCGTAAGGGCCAATGTTTCCAAATTTTTTGAAGCCTTTCCTTCGTTAATTCCTAGTCCTAGTTCGGCCGCGTAAATTCTTATATTTGCGAATTCCAGCAAACCCGCAACTACATCTTGTTCGTATGTTAGTTGTCCTAAAATTTGATATAAAATCGTTTTACTATTTTTATGCAACGAAAATTATTAAAACCTGCCTCAGGCGACCGACTTCAAGCAAATAATTTCGCTTAACCGGTCGTCTCAGCCAGGTGGTCGCCTTGCGAAGGTGCTATCGGGGATAAATGTTGTATTCTAAGCTTACCAAAAGTATTTTCACCAACACCGGTTTTGACGACAAGGATTACAGCTCCCGCTGCAAACCTTTGGGAATTTATGTCCTGAATAATCTCCAAAATGGCACGGCCAAAATCCCGAATTACTTGACCATTTCTTAGACTCCCGGCATTTAAGAAACTTTTTATAAAAAATGGAGAAATTATAATTAATTACAAAGGTCAAACAAATAAGGTCAAGTTTTTATCTTACCTTATAAATGAATCCCTTGCTGATGAAATTGTATTCCATGGAACTTTCTGGGAAACATAAACACTTTCTGTCTCGCAGCCGATATTTGTATTCGGATAAATTCCAATGGCTGCTACAGTGTCTTCCTCAAGGCTCCCAGTGAAGAAAGACGTGATATTTGAGAAAAGGTCTTCTAGAACATAAGCTTTGACCTACAAAAGCCCAAATCGTTAGGACGCACTACATTTTAGTATATCTAGATTATACCATGCTATTCTTTACCGAAGTTCGTCCTTCATCCAGAAGAATGTATAAACGAGGTTTCCCGGATAGTTTTACAACATTCAATTTTAAAGCTGGTACACCACCAGAATTTAGGTCTAATGGCTTAACCACACTTTTGAAATCGGATGTTCCTCTCAAAACCTCCCAAATACTTCTGTGTCCACAAAATAAATTCTGGCGATTTGGAGACTCTCCGTTGTGATTTTCTTCATCACAAAATTCATTGACAGAGTCTAGCCAGTGAAATTGCATGTAGGAAGTTAGTGCAGTATTTTTGCCATCTGGTCTTAGGCGACAATCCGGGTTAGGTTGAACATCTAGAGTTTCAGTATCGCATACGTCATTGAACCTGGCGAAACAGTTTGAAAAATAAATGAAAATATTAATTGTCTTACATTCCACCATTCCAGACACATTTTATAGAATTTTAGGCCCTTACGAATCCAAATATTTCCCGGTAATTGGTTGATCCGAACAACCGTTCATGACCCAAGAACTTCCGTTAGGCTTTTTGTAGAAATAAGGAAATTGAGTTTCGGATGGATATCCGTGTTCTTCGAAAACACCATATCGGTAGCGAGCCCATTGATTCATAAGAGCAGCGGCTGTAATTTACAAAAACAATATTTATATAATATTTGCAACGTAAACCTCGGCCAGATGACAATTTTTTCACAAACCTGGTGGTCCGTAGTTTCCGGTGACGACATTTTCAAAGAACGAAAGAGGAATTTCAATGAACTGCCCCGACCGTCCGCATGGATTTGGGTTTTCAACGCGTGGTCTTAAAAATTCTTCAGATATTCGGACGTCTGAGTTGTGATACGATTCTCTGTAGGAACATTTCAAATGCAATGATAAATTAAATTACGACTACAATTGTGCAATCGTAATTAATTATGAAATTACTACCACTAATACGTTACGCATTTTAAATTAATTTGAGAAATCAAGCCTGTAATTTGCAATTGTATTAATTATATTAATTAAATACTTCGAAAATTGTGTTTAATTGTAACTTTGTAACTGGTTTCATATTTCTTTTATTACATTTACAATTACTTGAAAATCTGACACTTGAATTGAATGCAAAGACGTGCTTTTAACGTTAATAAACATAAGAACATTAATTCGAATGAGTAAAATGTAATTGTTGTTGAAAATTCAATAATACTTTCAATACAATAAATTGTATTTAATTACTCTCTAATTTTTTTCCGTGTGATTTTCACTAGACTTTGATAAGACTTACGTTGTAGCGACGCCAATTTTTGTTCCTGATCTGATTTCCCAGGATGTCGGTATTATAAGATTCAGATCCTGAATGAAAAATGTTCCCCGAGAAGCTTGCCATAATCGAATGGAGAACCGATGAAAGATTTCCTATACCGCCCAGAGAAAATAATATGCCAATTAATGTCATCAACTAACGTTTTGACATTTCATAATATGATTGTGACAGACACAGACTGGTTTATTTTATTCAGTCGAATTAAAAAAAATCATCAAATTATTAGAAACAGATTACTATTGTCCCATTGTTTAATCAATTATATCTAACGCGACCCTATTCGCTTATCGTTGGTGGGTGATTTATTTACCCGTATATTCTGTACGTATCGGTCTGAACCGTCATCACTGGGAGCTGGAAAATTTTCATTGATCGCAACAACGACACTGTAACCACCATTAGGAGATAATTTGACTGAAGAAACTTTATTTGACAAGTTAAGAAATATTGTCCATGAAATGAAGAAAGTTAATGCGAAACTTGATCTAGGTCTCCGCATTTTGATTCAGTAATATTGAAAGTTAGCTAACTGGATTTTAAGTTTACTTCCAAATTGTATTTCTTCCCCAAAAAAAATATAGAAAAAGTTAATTTTTTAAATAAACCTCAGCCGAAAATAATTGTGCTGAACTGATTTTAATAAAGAAAAACGTAGAGGTTTATATACTAATACATTCGAAAATTTAATTAACGCTTGCTGTTTGGGTTTAAGGTTAATCATGTTGATTATCCTTATTTTTGCAAACAAATCAGTGCATGGGATTATGGGATTTGTCATTGAACTTGAAATAGGATATTATTATTATTTATTTATCTTTTTTAATGTCATTTCCGCGTGCGTTGCTGATTCTAATAAAGAATGGCTATGAATGAAGACTGGAACTGGACATTGCCCTTTGAATCAAAAATTCGGGTTAAAGAGGGTAATTGTAACAAATTCAAACAATCGGGCGATTAATACAAATAATTACTGAATAATTGATGATACGTACAGAAATGCAATTAAAATTTCTGTTTTCCTGTCTCAAGGCGTGCTAACCACGTAATTTGACTCTTATCAGACGAACTATTCTGATATTAGTGTTGTTTACGTGTGACAGCATTAGTTCATGATACCATTTCAAAATACATAATTAGAGATAACGGTTTAAAGTCCTTACCGGAGGCTATTTGTGGTGTGATACTGTGAGACTGGCTGAGTGGAGATGAAATGATGAAGATCCGGATGGTATATGCTTGGAAGAAGTACTTCGAACTGGACACTTGAAACGTGGTGCAACTATTAGGATTATTCAAAGAATCGGAATGAGATCAGTTAATGAGTAGATTTGTAATTTGGTGAAATATCAACGGATTTCTTTCACTGTTAGTTTTGCATTGAAATAAGATAATTCATTACCAGAGACGACAAAGGATGAACTGATGCTGATGGTGGTGAGACGATGGTGACTGGTGACTGAGACGATATGGTTAAGAGAACTGAGAACCTATGAAAGATATTCAAACGATCAAGACAAGATATTAGTAAACGTGAAGAAGTAATTCGGTAAAAAGAATCAGAAAAGAACTTACTGTACTGTGATACTATTAGAGACTTTTGGATTTATGAACTTGAAATTTTGATAGTCGTGGAAGAAATATTTAAAAAAAGATGGCCGAATCTATTAAGAAGGTTCAAACAACCAAAGTGACACATTAGTAAAAACAAAGAAAAGCTTATCCGGTTAAAGAATATGAGAACTTACGGTTTGAAACTTTTGTCATCTTGGGTTACTTAACTAACTTAACTAAGGTTAGAAGGATGGAGAGGATGGAGGGAGGTTTAGTTTCCCCCCTGGCGGTTGGGCCTCCAGGAATAACATCCAAGTCCAACCCACATGTCCAGTATGGCTTTTTTGAAAGGCCCTCGACGCCTCTTCTTTCGGAAAATGTCTGGATGGATCATCTTTGTTAGGTATTATTAGTTGCTGATGAACACACTCTTACTCTGACACTCTTGATTAGGAATAAATACATTAAGTCTTAATCTGTGTCATTGGTGTTACTCTTCATTACTACATCCCTAATTACATATGGTGAATTCCATTTGTAACATCTTCTCCTCCCAGAAATTTGCCATGTGCCAGATGAATCGCACTTTCCGTCCTTCCAGAAACGCCGCCAACTCTTCCACAGTCATCCCTGACTCTGACTCGAAACCCCACATCGAGATAGCTTGGAAAAAGTTGTACTTCTCCATCTCGGTCCAGCAGAAGAATGTAGTTTCTGAGATGTAAAAGACTTCGTCCTTGGGTTCCGGTCCAGCCTCGGGTACGGGGTCATCTTTTGGACGTTTTACTTGAGCCTTCGTCAGGAAGTCCCGCAATAACTTCAGATGATTTGGTCCATGTCTCGGACTTTGGCGTTCATCCACGGCCATTTTCCATCTAGAGATAACGTAGTTACCCATTCCTTCCACGATATTGATCGTAACAGTCCGCTGGTTGGAATCGACACTGGACGCGGTTGCTTGGGATGGACTGAATGATGGTGATGGCAGCAGTATGGTCCTCACAAACTGATCATCATTTAGGGCAGCCTTTAATCCCTCGTAGTCCAAATATAAATCCGGTTTTGGATTCTTGACTTCCGGCATTGGGTCAAGTTTGGCTACATATGCTTCCAAGTCCTCAAATTCAGACAAGCCGTCATCCAGTGGAATGGGACTTGTGGGCTCATAGACATCCTGCGCGGACATGGCTGTTGCTGGGACGTTACTTGAAAGATTTCCCTGAGTCTGGACAGATGCTGTTTGGACTTCATCAGAAGGTTGTTGGTCTTCCGTACCCGGACTGGATGGCACTTGGAGTCCTTGGGATTCGGTCGTTGGAGTAAGCGACTGGTGTGGAGACGATGAATTTCCCCCTTGGCGTTGTTTGGGCTTCCATGAAAACCATCCAAGACTAACATACAAGTCCAATACGGCCTTCTTAACCGGACCGCGTTTCTTCTTCTGTGGAAAGACGTCGGGATGAATCTTCTCCCGATACCAAAGGTCAGTCATACTTGACATGTACCGGACTTTCCTTCCCT
>JAQGCA010001650.1:0-16520 GCA_034698945.1 Protaphorura quadriocellata
TTGTATTCTGTGTCTATATGGGCAATTTTCGATGGGAAACGGAGACTGAATAAAATATTTTGGTTTAAAAAAAAAATATATTAAACATAATTATACTTAAAAAATTACTCAGACTTTCATTCGCTGGTAAACCAATCGCAGTAACTGAGGAGAACTTAAACACAATCATTATTTGTCAAGTTATTAGTTTTTGCCACTATAAAACCTTCTTATGAATCCTCTAAAATGAATTCCAAAAGAGAATTCCCACAACGCCACGACTAAGGAAATTTCGAATATTGGAAAACGATATAAGTACTTATTTTGAAATTAGAAGGAAACCCGAAATCTATCTATTTTGCCACCGTTGTTAATTTCGTATGACACATCACATTTAAGATAATGTATGTTATGGTTATGAAGACGACAGATTTGATTTCCTCCAATATTGATCTCTAGACAATTTTTGAGCAGTTTTGCGTTTTTTGTTATTACCTTAACTCTAATACATTCTATTCCATCCAACTACTTTACTGACCACAACTCTTTGGAACCTTTAGAATACCATAGCGCAGCAGGAAGTATTTAAAAAAATGTATCTGACTTTTAAGTAAAAAATACGCAATTGTGAAACGAACTAAACCGACATATATTTATACGTATATTGCGTATTTCGGTTTACCCGATAATTCCACACACTCCACAACAAATTCAAATTATAATAACCTTGCCTTGACACTTTACCAACACCAAAATTCATTACAAGCAAAATACTCACCTCCCTTCGGTGGATAGCGAAACGGATTTGGAGACGTGACATGAGTGACCTCTTCCTCTTCACTGGGTCCAGTCGATGGACTTAACCAATTACCCATTCCCTAAATAAAAGATGTAATAATTAATTTCATCGTTTTCATTAGGAACGGTCGAACAAACCAGATCATGTCAGTACATTTTCATTGACTCATTAGAATCTATTCTCCAGTCATTTTGGTGGCGTTTTAGACAGAGTACACGTAATACATAATTACGACACTAAAAGTGCATTAAAATTACTTTGGTTTGGAGGATGTTGACATCTCAGATTGTTAGACCTAGAACCAATGTACTCTGAATGCATTGTTGTAACTCTGTGACACCCTGAAACCGAAACCGTCACCAAAATGGGCGGATGGCTGATGATAGGTACTCCATATTTATCCTACAGTTCCTAGTTTAATTCTTACAAAAACAGTTTAGAGTGTTGCATCATTAGTATGAGATCAAAATTCTGAAATTCCTTAGTATGATTTAACCTTTAAGGAATGGATAAACCAATTCGTTTCTAGTATTTTTGTTCTAAGGTAAATTGTCGGATTTTCTACCCCTAATTTAAGTTGGGTCGCCAAATAATTTTCATACTTTCGCCGTA
This sequence comes from Protaphorura quadriocellata, assembly GCA_034698945.1. Lineage (NCBI taxonomy): Eukaryota > Metazoa > Arthropoda > Collembola > Poduromorpha > Onychiuridae > Protaphorura > Protaphorura quadriocellata. Next base: position 1,391 of record JAQGCA010001650.1, read on the forward strand.
ATGTGATGCGATTAAGTTATAGATATAATTTTGTACTCCAAAATAATGGTCTGTCCGCTAAACTCTATTAGTTAATTTATAGTATTTTGTTTGAGCCTATGAAACTTAAATACTCAATTTCCTCTCAACTGTCTTCGAATTTGTTGTTCTAAATAAGAATCGATTTTGACCAAAGAGCTTATACAAACCTCTTTGATTTTAACCCATCTTTTTAAAATATTTACGATATTGACATTAGTCTGGTATGGTACGGAAATTAAAACAATTGACATTCCAGGATAGAATGCAATGTAATTAAAAAAAAAAGTTCCAATAATGGAAGGTACCGAACCGACTGGGAATGTGACATGCAAATCATGATTTCTTATCACATATTGTTTTGAATAAGTTTTTACGTAGGACCTGACACCTGAGAATGTGAATGTAGGTTAAAAAAAATAGGTAAAAAGTCTGACATCACTTATGAAATGCCCTGTAATAAATTTTTTGACAACTAAAAGTTGTTGTTGTTGACATGCTTTATACATGTGTTCTATTTACCTTGTAGAAAAGACTGGAAATTGATTATTTTGAACTGTCGTTGTTTTGGACTTGACCTCTATGGGAAGGATGAAGGAATGCCAGTGCTTGTGGAGTGGAAATTTACACTGTTGACTGTCAACCGTCTGGGGGTTGCTGACTGACGACAGACTAAGGTCCAGGTCAGATTGAGGTCAGTGATCAGTGATTCTTGATTTTTCCTTCCTTGTTTGCCTTGTTATTTGATTTTCACAAGAGAAGTTCGTTCAGTTGACGTGTGACGTGTGAGTTCAGGCAATAAAGAATGGCGATTGAACTAACGGAGTGAAAGCCAACAAGGGAATCTCCCTCACATGTTAAACTCACAGAAGTCGTTTGTTTTTGTGTAAATCGTACAGGAGTTACGTACTTGGTTCGTTATGTTGGGGATTCAATCTCTCGGGCAGGAAATCTATTATTAGCAGTTGGTGTTAATTTTTGTAGAGAACGCAATGACATTATTGGTTCTATAAACAGTGTAAACCGTAAACGTTCGGTATTCAATTGACAAAACATATTACCAGAAATTCTGAGAACAAGTTATGCTCTAAAGTGGTTTTTGAAAATTAAGCACGGGGATACATTGCAATTAATTTCCTTCCACCAGCTCCAGCTTCATGTTTACGTTTCATTGCACTGATTTGTCAAATCGGTACTATAAACTTGGTGTGCAAAGTGCATCGCAAGTGTTTAACGAACAATGAGTCCTTTTACGACTTGCAGATATTTAAAGTTGCAGTTTAACTCAGGAATAGGATAATAGGAAGTAATTTTACTTGGCTAGACTTTTTTTTTACTTATTCCCATATCTATAATATTCTCGTGGTTCCGTTTAATTCCTCACAGTCCCTTGCAAAAAAAAAACGGTACTAACAAGTACAACTCAGATCATCGCTGAAGCGTTCAAAATTATTCATTTAGAATTTTCCGGATAAAAATATTCTCTGATTCCTACGTATAACTTCACCCCTAACACAGTGGTTTTTTGGTTTTAGTCCATGGAAGAACGTAGTAATTACTATGGTAAAAATATTTGAAATTAAGATCTATCAACTTCCTGCTCTTTTCACTCTTTTCTTCCTTCGTAGGACATTATTTGAGACATCTTAGGTTAAAACCTATAAATATGTCAAACTATGAATTTGAATAAAAAACAACTCAGACCTCTGGCGTAAAGACCTAAGGGGTGTCATGAGGGAAACAAGCAAAAATTTTTTTTTAAAAGACCTCTTTAAAATTTCATCAGAAAAGTCAGAAGTGATTTCCTTGTGATGCTCCAGTGAAAGTGTAAGTAGAAAGCGAAGCGCAGGAGGTGTGACGAAATCAGTCGCACAGCCTGTCGCATTTTCTACCTCAAGCTAACTCACGGACTACACAGAAAATATGCGGCAAGCTTCCAAAATCTGAATTCACTTCCTACTACGTTAAATATTTTATGTTCCAGTCACGAGATTTTTTTTAGTTGGGAGACCTAACTTTTCGAAAAGTAGAAAGTACAGCGAATACCGATTAAGAAATACTTCTTTACACACTTTGATTTGAGGTCGAACATAGAGCAGTGGCAGTGGCAGAAGCCTGAACAGAACATATGTCTTGTAGATAATGTTTTATGAAGGATTCAACGGCCTATGTGACAATTCTGAGACAAATAAATTGTGCAACAATATGAATATTATGACAAGTCGGTACATATTTAATGTTTTGCATGGAGTAGAGAGCAGTTCTTTTTGTTCTTTGTGTTCTTTATGACAGGAATAAAAGAAACCAGACAGGCAACATAAAACTATTAGCTAAGTATTTTAATTAGGCAAAACTCGGTTTGTACAGCGGTTGATTGATAATGATTAATAAATCATTCGTTAATTGTTTAGATCATGTATGGAGTAATCCAGAGTAATCGGAAGACATTTTGAGAACAAGACTTTATTCTCTAGAATTTACGAATTTTTGGCTAGGCATATCAACGACATGGCACTCTAGAGAAATTACCACCATTAAGTTTCCATCGACCCTGACATTAAATCATGATTTCTGAGGACCAAGTACCATGCGAAGCCAATACGCAGTCGTACAAGGGATTCCTGATCAGGAATTGAACACTGGACCTGATGAATTTAAGTCCGGCACTCACTACGCCAGGCGTTAACGTCATTTAGGTATCCATATCTTATACTCTTCAGATTGTCACAAGATGTCAATCTTGGAAATGGATTGGCGGTCGGCTTTATGTGTGGTTTAGTGACAAGTGGTTAATTCTTTCCTTAGGTTAATTAGTTTCTAAGGTTTATATTTTTTATTTTATAGGTTATTTATCTATGAACTAGGCTCTGTGTTGACGAATATCTCTTGCAGTTCTCTGGTTTGAATTAAACGTCTAAATAATAAATAAATAAATATTAAATCATGCAATAAATTATTGGATTGGCGATAACATAGAGTTTGGAGAGGCTTTGCTTAGAGAAAGACGAACGAAAATTGAATTCCTCGCAAAATTGTTTCAAAAACGGAAACCGGGAGAAGTGAAAAAGAGGCGGAATTTATTAATTTGGAATTTTCTGCGACTGCGAACAAATACCAACCGATTTCGGGAAACTCCACCCGGGTCATATCCGCACGATTTACTCACCGAATTTGCAAGATCCCGGAGTAGATGAAGGTGAAATGAGTGGAGTCGAAGACATTGACTTCCTCGCTCCAGTCTACGATATTCTGAAAAGGTAAGTTTTGTTTTAAATAAATAAATGTATAATTAATTTGTTTCTCAAATTTCTGGAATCCTTATGGAATGTAAGACATTCAAAAACGTATGTTTGATGTACGCATTTTCGAAATAACAGGTGTACTACTTGCACTATAATTAAAAAAAAACAGATTCAAAAATGTTGTAATACATGTTTTGCACTTTTATTTTCCTAGCATCGTAGGCATCGTTTATTTGACAATTTGTGACAACCTATTATGTAACACTAATTTTTCTGATATATTCATTTCGTAATTTTCAGCATTGAACGAGAAAGCAGCGAGTCTTCCGCGAAACGTAGTGAGGAGAGCAGTCAAAAAGTGACTGAATTTCAAAAGAAACTCGAGGTTGTTCGAGAACAGGTATGAATCACTGAGTATTATTTAACTCCAATTAGTTTATACCTGGTAATTTTTTCCCATTAATTTTTTCTATTCCGTAGATCTCAACCCTCCCTGGAATAGACTACAGTAAAGAAGCTCAAGTGCGAAAATTTGACGCTCTACAGAAACAACTCGTTCTCAAAAAACAATTATTGCAGAAGTACAAGCACATGAGTTCTCTAGAAGGGGTTAACCAATATCTTGGAACTGGGACATGACGTAGGAATTGAGAACTGCCAAATTAAGGAGATATAAAAATAAATAATTGTCATGGGATCTTCGAGGCAGACAAAGCAGTACACTTCTATCACCGTGCCTCATCATCATGAACCGCCACGCATTCCAAAAGAGCCATCATTTTTTACACACTTATTATCACGGAACTCCATATTGGCAAGACTTTTGTTCTCTCTTCTTCCACCCGTTGGTTCGATTCAACGAATTTCCACGGATTACGAGGGAAGTGCCCTCAACGTTTTTCTACTCGCATGTGTTTTGTATAATCGTTTTGGACGACTTGGAGTTGAGAGTGGAAGCAGTGGTTTGTTGATGGCAATCTTTCTTCCAATTTTGTACGTCGTAATTTTCTCAGCAAGCATTACCGCTATCACATCTTGTACTAGAACGAATATCACGCTGAGGTATGATTTATATGTAATTTCGATTACGATTTTTAATATATTAATTTAATCAATTATGATTTTTATGTAACAATATTATTATTGTCCACGGTGTCAACCTTTCAGCATGTAACTCAAAATTATTCGTTGGTCTGTATTAAAATTAATTTACGCAAGCTTTTGGTATTTTTTGTCGAACATTTAATTTTCTGCCTGGCTTGACTGTTAATTTGGGCATCAAAGTTAGTATCAGGAACTTTAAAAGTAGTTCAGCTTGTTTTTTTTTATATTCGATGGTGGTTTATCAGACTTGGTTAATATGATCGTTTGATCCTTAGATTATAAAAAGAAGTTACCGTAGATCGAAACCGGTTTTAAAAATAACAGAAATTTCTCATTCTGACAGCACTCCAATGTCTTAACATGGGCGCGAAAATTTCTGTTATTTTTAGAAGGGGTTCCGATCTAGAGTAGTATAGATGATTTTGTGTAATCCAAGACTCGATCATACAAAAATTGATCCGATTTATTTAATTATTCTATATTTTATCGTATTATAATTATAATTATATTATATAATAATATTCATTATAATGCTTTATTTTGCTTTAGATCGTAACGCCCGCTCTATTCTTCCCTATATAATTTTTGGACACAACTAGGAAATCGAATACCAATTTGCCCGAATTTCGATAATCAATATTCATGGGGTTTATTCGAAGTCAGTGGGATTTTTAGACTTGAAATGACCCACCAACTGCGATTTTCGTTGGAACTCATAAAATGTGACCACTATTAGAATCGCCATTTCTTTAGACGGCGGAATCGGATATTCGAAACTGTTAGTTTGAATTTCATTAAATATGATCTTATTTAATTTCGACTCGGTCTGTGGGTCATATACAACAGTTTCCACATCCAGAATCCAGATCTACCTTCTAGTAATTTAAAAATCTAAATCTGTGGTTTGTTTTAACTTCCACACGCAAGAACATACGAATTGACAGATCCGTCACTGAAATTAAATAGGTTCAACTGGTCGAAAGTGTTCTCCCTCTGATCCTTCACTCCGATTCGGCCAATTGGGTTGTCTCTGGCGTACAATTGGTCTGCCTTAACAGTCGAGCTTCCGAAATTCTTTGCCAGATGACTAAGTTTCATCGTCCGACCAACCTGAATTTAAAAAAAAATGTAAAATGGCCAGGACTTTGTGAGTCTGTTCAGTCTTCAGTGTTCATGTTTTTCAAAGTAACTTCCGCTTTAATTTCTGGAAAAACATCGAGAACTAAACAACTAACTATTGCAGTCTTCGAAGAAAATTCTGAAACTATGTAAAGTGACCGAAAAGTGGTATGCTTTATTATTATTTTTATGCACTGCAATACTTCTTTGCTTTACTCCAGCACAGTATCGGAAAGTCCAAAACATTTTAAAGCTTGGTGTAAATTATTATTTAGCTTTCCGTCTTTTAAAATTGATATTCGTTTCATGTCTTCTCTTCGACATGAAAAAATTGATATTTGAATTTGACGATTTATCTTTCAGGGAGGTGGTTTGTATGACTAGTTATGGACTCTTTGGACACACCCTCACTCTTGTTCTTTCCATTCTTTCTTCTAAATTGTTTATTCCATCTTTAATCATTTTCGGTGGTCTGAGTTCATTGAGGATTTGTGGTGTTTTACTTCTCAGAACGAGACTTCCACCGCTAAGATTTGTTGTCTGTACTCCAGCGAGTGTCACACATTTACTATTTCTAGTTTATCTTCATGTCACTGTCACAGGTTGACGTACTAACCATTTACCGGTTGTTATTATCCATTACTGCTCCATCACAGCACAGCTATATACTCATAAGAAGTTATATTCCAAAAGTACCTTTAAAGCCAATTATTTTTGCGTATTCCAAGAATACCCAAAACTTGTGAGGTTAGTAATAATTTAAAGATTTGTCAGTAATACCAATACCACATAGAACATGATGCTATGAAATTTCACAGATTACTGTAGATATCATTGGTGTGAATAAATAGAATGTAATTTGAAATCCGACTTATTATTAGCGAAGATAAAACTGAAGTGAGCTTTCACTTTCGAAACTGTGTTCTTGTAACATTTTTGTACAGCGTCTGTTCATGAGAAAGAAGTCGCTTATGTCTACATGGATTAACAAATTAACACTTACACAATATAGTATGGATGTTTTAAACTTCCTAACTTTAAGATAAAACGATGGAAATTACGTTGTGTCACATCAAAGTCATTTACATGCACAGTTTGAGGATTTCGATATCAACAATGAGACAATTAAATGATTCGTTACAATTATTATTTTTTAAATCTGCAAATCATGCCCGGATTTAATATGTAAGAGGTACATAACCTCCAACCCGAGACACGAAAAATAATATACAATCTAATAAATGTTATACCATCTCTACTTCCTGAACGAATTTCCCGCACATCATATTATCTGCCGATCTGCCAATATGAATGTGCAGATTAAAGCTATTTAATTTTAATTATGACGGTTTCAATTCAGCGATTCACTCTGGATTTAGATTCTGACACAGGCGGTATGTAATTATTCATTTAGAGTTCTATTGTTTGAGTGTATCATCCGTTTTGATTATAGTTTAGAATTAAATTTAGAATCCATTTCCCAAAAAGTGCATTTTACAGACTCAGAAGATACTACGAATTATTACGATGTATTTATTTGGCACGAAGTCGGGCCAAACGAGCAGTCAAGTCATCAGTTTCCTGTGTAGTTGGTGGAACGATCAAGGCTTCTGTTCCACCACGCGGAAGATCCATACGGAAGTCCAACCTAGTTTTAATTTAAATATGGTGTAAGATTTTCGTTCAAATTGACGGTTATTCAATAAAACCTGCCCAGCCGATTACGATTAAGGGGCAAAATGTACTGTGAATGGTTGCTGTGTGGTAAACGCAGTCGCGATATAACCCCTTAGAGAATATAGGACCGAATTACATCCGGTCGTCTGAGACGGTCTTTAAGCTGGTAAGCTTGGTTGTGAGAACAGGTTTTGCTAATCAAAATAATTAGTTGTACCCAGCTTCTTCAGCAACTGATTGCATGAGATTATTGACAGCAAGGAGCGGAGTTGTAGTCGTCGTAGTTTGACCCATAGCATTCTGAGTGAACTCAGTCTGAATATCCATATCGTCGAATTGAGCCTCGAAACGTTCCATCCATTTTGCAATGGTTTCCAAATCCAAGGACTTCATCGTTTGTTCCATAGTCTTGCAAACACCGGCCATGGCTCCCGTTACCTGCAATTAATAGTTTAATTGAAATCCCAGATTTAGTTTTCTTCACCATTGCCGACTTTTTAATGTTTCGTTCACATGGTATTAATACCAGTTGGTCTCATGAATAAGGTTTCTAGATGTCTCATTCTCGGACGTCAACTGCAGCGACCACCAGAAATAACCCAGCAAGTTGCACTGTTGCACATGAGAGCATGTCTCATCTTGCCCCATCGGTATCTAGTGAAACATTTCAGAACACCCCGCCTTAACGCACAAGAATAGTCTCGCATTACCCTGCAGGATTGTCTGGTCTGTCGGTGCATCAGTGCAAAGTGTACTAGAATGCACTTTACCTAAGCTTCGCAATCTTCTCGTATGGTCAACAATTACTCTTATCAAAAGAGATAACTACTTAAGGTTATTTTAATAAGATCTCTGAAAAACATTCATGAAACGAATTACGAAAACTGGCACAGCGACAACCTGCACCTGTCTTGAGACTATACGAGTCCAAAGTCACCCAATTCTACATTTTTCCCCTATAGATGAGGACAATCTTTACACCACACGATTATACATTTCTCTCTTCGGAGCGCGGTCGTCTAGGACAAGTGTTTGTGGAGTTTAATTGTGTGACCTACACGTCTGGACGTAATAGCAGCCTGAACTCGACTTGCAACGGCATCCACGCGAGCACTCATCCGGAGAAAGTTTAAAGACTGACAATCTTGTCTGACCGCATTCTCGGCATGAATCCGTGCTTTCTCCATCAAACTTTTCTGAATGGCTTTCTTGCATTTCATCTTCTCGGACACTTGTTGGCGAGTACATTTTCTAGACTGGATCTCCAACTCCTTTGCGTGGTATTTTAAATTGAACAGGTATTCTGAAAAAAAAATCATGCAATGAAGAATTGTGTAAAACTATTCGATTAAACATAGTTTGGGTGTGTTGAACTTACTCGGAGATTTATTTAATTGGTATGGTAAATATGATGCTGTACGTGTATAATTAATTGATATGATAGCGTCGCGTGAAATCATTAAAGAAAACCTATGGAGCGCACACACAATGTCGCCAGATTATCTTGAGGACGTAAAACACTACAAATGGCACACTATTTGCATTTCTACTGATGATTGCATTCACTGTATGGTAGACACGATCTCGTTATCATTTGAGTTAGAAAATATTCTTTGTATAACGTTCTAAGTTATGATTTCAACAACTTTCGAAAAGATTTAGAGATTAGTATCAAGTTATCAGATTGCTGTTTATGAAAAGTCCAATAGTAATTAGTGACTAACTCCAACGTTTAATTACACAGCTTATTATCCTTCCTTACGCACTTACGTTCCATTTGACTGATTGACATGATGGATATCGATACAATTATTTCTTCAGAGAAATTGGTGAGTCTTAATTTAATCCTCAACAGCTCTTTGACTTATCCAAGGCAAACCTGTCTTTGTTGTTGAATATGAGGGGAGAAAATAATTTTAGCTCTTATAGCGCGTGTTCGCTTATATATTACATTTTTATTGACTTTCTGGGTAAATCTACCGCAGCGTTTCATATTCATCACGTTGTTACGGTACCCTTGCTGGCTTTCTTCGGTTTTTTAAATTTTAGTTTGACTTGAAATCAGATTTTTTAAATGGTGACAACTCATGACCAGCAAATATTCTAGAAGAATCCCTGGAATGAATCAGGCAATAGCAACTCAACACTACAGGTATTATTGGAATTGCAGGTCGATCTGATTAGCATCGCGGGTACTGATTTACAGATCTATTCGAATGCAGGCAATGCTGAATTTATGCACTTAATTGACGACGACATGCAGACGCAGGTCACTTTTCACTTCTAGCGGCAATGTGGAATCGCCGCTTTAACACATTTTTCCAACACTTATTAATTAAAAATAGATCTGTTCTCATGATTGAAAGGGCAAAATGTGTTTTATAGATTTTATAGTGAGTTGGACTTGGACATGGACTCTGGGCAAGACTAACACCAATTTTACAGGGTGGTTCATAAGTATTATTACAATTGTTCGCAGCCGATAAACATTCGGTTTAGGTACCAGGTACGTGAACGTTTGAGATTTGAGAGTTGAAAATATGAAATGCACATTCTCTAGAACATCTTTCTACAGGATATTGTGGGCATTGTGTGGATATTGGTATCTAGATACCAACCGTCGATACCAATCACCAATCCAGCTCTGCTCACAGCGTATTTTGATGAAAATCAATGCAAAATGTTCTGCGACGGTCTTGTCAACTCAGTGTATGACTATTGCTTACCTGTGTGGGGCAGAATCTCGGACACACATTATGCTCAAATTAACGAACACTTTTTGTACCATTGGTAAACACATTCTAAGTAAGCGCAGAACCAAATCAAACTTTAAGCAGAGCTCAAATGGAAATATGGACATTTTGGAAGCACTAAACTGGCTAACTGCAAGGGAGAGGTACACGTGGGCAAGCCTTAAATACTTCTTCAAACACGTGGTCAACGAACCCCCAGTGAACCAATTCATGGACGAGTATATTCTACGAATAAATGATCATGAGAGTCGGCAGTTTCTTCACGTACAAGTGAAAGTCCCACCCAGAAGGCTGGGAGAGAAAGACTTTTTAATTTTCCACTGCCAAAATGTGGAACCCACTACCACTGTCTACAAAATTAGCTGAATCAATGGACGAATTCGACACAGCTGTGAAGAAGTACATTTTGGACGAGCGTACACGAATTTATATTTGATATTTGTCCCATTCTGGTTTTAAATTGATTCTCTTAAACATTGACGAAACAATTGTATTATTATTGTAATCATCACATATAATTATCATTTCGACGCTACGAAACTCATTTTCTCATTATATTAGAAATTAGTGTGTTCTTGCATGAAAAATCTGCAAAGTATTGCGACAAACACAAAAATAAACTCAATCAATCAATCAATCACATGCACGGCGCGGCGGCTCGGCAGACAAACGAAAATCTAGAATTTTCATCTCTATGCATGGTATGTTAATTTAGTTTTACCTCAAAATTATTTGCGTAATAGAAAGCGTTATAGATTCCTCTTCCTCATACAATTCTCTAGAAAATGTATATCTTATAGTTTGTCTGTCTACTATGGTTTGGTTAGGTTAAGTTGGCAATGCTGCTGATGCTGCACTCGTACTGTCATTGAGTGTGATTTCTTATTCTTTTTCCCGCTCCCGCGCGTTCACTTTATTTTTAAATTGCTGTTTACCTTTTAGTAATTTCGCTTCAAAAAACTTTTCAAAATTGAAAATAACGAAATTATAATGGGACGAAGTAGTCGAAAGAGACGAGGGGTATCCTCAAGTAATGGCCCAGGTCAACGTGTCGATGACCCTGACGGAGTGGCCAAGAAAGCCAAAAGAGGAAGACCAAAAAGAAGTGCTGCTCAGGAGGAAGTAGCGGATTCTCGGTAAAACTGATAAGTTATAAAACTTAAGCAAAAATATGAAAATATATATATTTAAAACAGCGGCACTTTTCAGTTGTCCAAAGTCACACCGATGACACATTTTGACTCAATTCATATACAGGGCGTTCGCGTTACCGCAAAGATGCAGAATTGTTTTTTTCATTTTTTCATATTTCGTGTGGTTACAAAAATTTATATTAAATGTATTACAGCCGAGCTAAGATTTCTTCTATTTTGTCAGCTTAATAACGAACGCCATTTAATCTAATTAAAAGTTAGAATAGGTTTTGTAGGGACCCAAATTATGCAAATGGTTAATTGGAATAAACTTTGCTCATTTTAAGCTGATAAATTAAATGCTGGAAAAATTTTAGTCTGACTGTAACATAAATCTTTATAACCAAGCCAAAAAATGACCAAACAATTGTGCCTCTTCAGGAACACCATGTACATAATTCATAATTATATATGAAGCCCAAGTGGAGGGTTTTTAGGAAAAAATGTAATATCTACATTTTACTGAGAATTTAATTTGGAATAATTTATATTATAATTCGTATTGGCCCTATACACCTATTTCTCGCGCACTTTGTTAGGTATAGGGAGCACAGCATAGCAGGCATAGCGGCTGGGGTGAATTTTCTCCATTAGCTTCAACATGGGATTTATTTTTGACAATTTTTATCTCGGCATACGTACATTATTTGGGAAATGTAGTTATAGTCACTTAACAGTGAATTTTCGTAGATTCTTCTGAAAAAAATTCCCACTTGGATAATGCGATAGGTAAAAGAATTCTATAAGGAACCCTCTCTCGTCTACTGTACGTTCGCTTTAACTGCAATGCGCGATGGCCGCCCGAACAGCCACTGAGATCTCCCTTCAAGCTGGCGAGGGAGCCCGAATGGGTCATTCGGGCGGCCATCGCGCATTGCAGTTAAAACGAACGTACAGTAGTACTATAAATCCAATTTATGACAGAAGGTTCACCCCAAAGTCGTAGCCATCTAAGTCACGGCTTGCGAAGCAGAAACTTGTCTATAAATTCCATGTAATTTCTCTGCGTAAGCACTGCGGAATTGATTTAAAATACAAATAATAAGATCAAGAAAAATATTGAAGATATCGAGTTTCGAGTATATATATCCTGAAACTCCAGGGTTCCGCGCATTGCGTTGTGGTAAATGGTAATACTAATACCAATCGCAAATGTATGCGTCGATTTTCTTGGCTACCCCCACATTTGGCTGAATGAGGACTTCCAAACATCTGCACTAAATGTATGTTAGGTAGTTTTATTTGTAAATATTTGCCAAATTTTTATATATATATAGCCCTTCTCGTCCGGGACCTTTGGCTGCTGTCGCAGTCCCAGTGACGGTGCAGACTGATATTGCACTTGCAACAAAATCAAATAAAGCGAAGCGAGGCAGACTCTCGGGGGTACCAGTTCGTGAGGAAGAAACAGCTGATTCGGTGTAAGATGTTATAAAGTGTAATTATTTTCGACCTTATAGTTCCGGGGCGACGTACTTTGGTTTGATAATTTAAGTCATTCATATTATAGTCCTACTCGTCCGGGACCCTCCGCTGCTGTCGCAGTGCCAGTAACAATGCATACCGATGATGCACCTGAAACAAAATCAAATAAAGCGAAGCGAGGCAGATCCTCGGGGGTTCCAGTCCGCGAGGAAGAAACAGCTGATCCGGTGTAAGATATTATAACGTGTAATTATTTTTCACTTTTTTAGTTCCGGTTAGATTTACTTTGGTTTAACAATTTAAGCCGTTTATATTATAGTCCTTCTCGTCCGGGACCTTCGGCTGCTGTCGCAGTACCAGTGACGGTGCATACTGATAATGCACCTGCAACCAAATCAAATAAAGCCAAGCGAGGCAGACCCTCGGGTGTTACAGTTCGTGAGGAAGAAACAGCTGGTCCGGTGTAAGATATAACGAGTAATTATTTTTTACTTTTTTTAGTTCTGGTGATATTCACATTGGTTTGATAATTTTATAGTCCTTCTCGTCCGGGACCTTCGGGTGCTATCGCGGTGCCGGTGACGGTACAGACTGATAATGCACCTGAAACAAAATCAAATAAAGCGAAGCGAGGCAGAGGCAGACCTCCGAGGGTTCAAGTTCGTGAGGAAGAAACAGCTGATCCGGTGTAAGATATTATAACGAGCAATTATTTTTCACTTTTTTAGTTCCGTTGAGATTTACTTTGGTTTGATAATTTAAGTCATTGCAAACATAGTCCGAAACAATATTACTGGGATCAAATTGATTCATGAAAGTGTTTAATCTTATTCCAGCCTTTTAAGGAAATTCAATTCACTTGTATACAAAACGTGTACCTAATTAAATATATTTCTTTCCTCAAGTCCACCCGCACCAGCCTCTTCGACGACGAACGAAGTAAAGCCAGGACGAAAAAGACAACCCTCGGCAAGAATATCAGCTATCCAGGAAGCAACGACGGATTCTGTGTAATATTTTTGTAATAAATTATAGTTGATTAATTTATCACAATTACAGATTGCAATTATTTCAATGTTTGTTTCTCATTTTTAATTTACAGTTTGTGTCCAGTTTGGACAAATTCAACTGTATTTAATTATATATTTTAAAATGTTTTTTTGTTCTTAAGTACGGTTGCTGTTCCAATGCCATTGGCGGTGCGGACCGACAATGGACCTGTAAAAAAATCAAATAAAGCAAATCGAGGCAGAGGCAGACCTCCAGGGGTTCCGGTTCGTGAGCAAGAAACAGCTGTACAGTAAGAGTTATAACGAATAATTATTTTCACTCTGGTGTAATTTAGTTGAATTTATTAATTTGAGTCATAACTAACATAGTCAACAACATTAGTGGTCACATTGATTCAAGAAAGCTTTCAATCTTATTCCAGCCTTTTAGGGAAATTCAATCCACTTGTATACAAAAACGTGTAATTAAACGTATTTTTTTCCTCAAGTCCTCCCGCACCAGCCTCTGCGACAACGAATGAGGTAAAGCCAGGACGAAAAAGACAACCCTCGGCAAGAATTTCAGCTCGCCAGGAAGCAACGACGGATTCTGTGTAAGATTTTGTAGTAAATTATAGTAAATTAATTCATCACAATTACAGAGTTAAAATGATTTTTTGTTCTGAAGTACTCGCCCAGTAGTGCCTACGCCACAGACGACTGATGGAGTGGCCAATGTATCTTCAACCATTGCCGGGACTAATGTGAGACCGGAAAGCGTTGCATTGGCGGCTGCCTTGGCTAACGTGACACCAAGAATGCTCTCGAAATCTCGAGAGTTTCATTACTTCAAGCGACATCAGTTGGTAAGTACTTTTTGAATGCACATATGTCCAACATCGACTATGCTCTATTCGGACGTCAGAATCTGATAAGGCTTCATTACTAAAGTTAAAGTTTGAAGTAAATCACAAATGTTAACATTATCGGATTTTATCCGTCCGAACGTTGCTTCTCTTAAGACTTTTGAGGACCGGTAGCTTTACTGTTGTATTTTTCATTACAGACGAATTATCTCGTGCAACTATTGGCAAGGAATTATGTTAAGAAGAATTTCGGTATCCCAAATCCGCTTGGGTAAATCCATTTGCCCTAAAGAATGGTAAGTCTATTTGACTTGAATCTACTTACGGAAAATGTTTCATGGGGTTCAATTGGGTTTGGTTGTATCTTCACCAGATTATCAATGGAAGACTGGACTTTTTACGTCGACTTCGTCAGAATTTTCCACATATTAATGTTGGATTCAAGACTCAAGACTTCAAAATGTATAAGTCTGAAGAATGATTTCCGCAGTGTTCGTTTATGCGTTTGACTAACTTTCATTTCTTACAATTTTCTACGGTGTAACTATTTTCTAGAGGAATAAAATTCACTCTGTATAAATAAAACCTCGTCTCATTACTTTTTTACAGCCCCAACCGTCAGGCTATTTTAGTCTTCTTAAAGGTATACATTTACCTTACCAATATTTAGGAAAATTTATAATAATGTTGATTCAGGTATTGAGCTGATTCAAATCAATATTTTAGATTGATTACAGGAGGGTA
>JAQGCA010001651.1:0-16519 GCA_034698945.1 Protaphorura quadriocellata
TTATTCCAACGAGATTTGGGCTAATTTTTCCATATCTGTCACGTGTTAAAGCCCAAAATTAGCATAAATTTTACCAGAAAATTCAAATAAAATCCGAAGAACCGGGCTAATTATTCCAACCGTGTACTTTAGTTAACCCGACTTTCACTGAAAGAAGCGGGTTGGAATAATTAGCCCGCTGACACGGAGGGTATGGAATAATTAGCCCAAGGAGGTGGAATAATTAGCCCGGATCTTGCTTTTTGGACCTCGTTGCCATGGTTACATCAAATTATTGTTTTACTGAGGTTAGGGGAGGTTAAAAATTTCGAAAAAATTAGTTTTTGGAGAAGATCGTATACTTGATGAGTCCGAATAAATATTTTCACATAACACGCGATAACGACCCTGTGAATCGCCCAGCCTACCCTAATCATATGACTCAGTCATTTCGCTAGAACTCAATACCAGTACCCAAGAACAAGTCAGACCACTGCAGTTTGCAAAAAAATTAACTAAAATCTGCACTCGGTTAACGTTAACTCAGGTTAGGTACTACGTTATTATACGAGGTGATCTCATTTTCACATTATTTGTATGGTTCGATAAACGCAATCGAGTACAAGAAGTGCAGGGTAGTTCCCCCCAAAAGCTAAAGGCAGCTAGGGGTAAAAATTTCAAGAGATGTTTAATTATACACTCATCTGCAAATAAATATCATAAATATGCCCGATTCCACACTCGTGTTCTAATACAAAGTAGCTTACAAATGAAAACTAGGCCACGGGAAAGGTTGTTCTATATATGCGAGTAATATTTCAAATTTCGCTTTAATTTTGGATGATTTCTATGTTTGCTGTCTACCACTACTTTTTTTTCACGAGGACACACAAATATCTAAAGTAAATAGAGAAGTATTGGTATAAATACAGAATGCAATATGGTCAGATCCAAACCTGGGCTCAATTGGGTAGTAGGTAATGGCATGTAGTTCGAGCTAGCTCAGTGCTCATAATTTAGAAGATGGGGCGTACTAGCCCAATCTTCTCTACAATGGTGTAATGGATGATCGTAAGTAGATATACGAATTTGAACCACCGCATGATTTTTCAGGTCCAGGTATATACAGGGCGTGCAAACTCCTCCAGAGCTGTTATATTGCTGCACAGCTTGAAATCGAGATATTTAATCAATAATTTTGTATACAGGTATACATTTATTTTATTAATTCCCATAAGAGGCAGAACAAGCTTAATTGCACATTACAGAACCTGGAGTTTATTATTCGCGGATGGGACGTTGCGTTGTATACATAATCATCATGCCTGAGTGTAGTTTAATCAATTAATTTGAAAGTAAATAGCAATTTTGTACATTTTTAGTGCGGTGAATTGCATAAGTCACTTAAAAGTACACAAATTGGAGGAACTAAAATTACATATTGGATTAACGAGTAACATTCTATTTTAAATTACGTACCTATTTCCCGGACTATAGAGTTATAGTTGAAACAAATATCCCGAAGATGGCACTGCGGCCTGGACTGTACATATGAAATCCTCCATGCCCTTTAACATTACAGCAAACTTCAACCTATAACTAACTTCGTTCCTTTAATTTTTTCATGTTCGGTTATATTTTTAAAAAATCGCGAAAAATTCACTTTAAATAATATCTGACCCCATTGAAAATCAAAACAAAGCTGCCAGCGCATTAAATTTTTAAGTGAGTTTCTCTGGATCTCTGTAATGTAACGTACAGTCCAAGTGGCTATACAGTGCTATGCGTCACATGGCTTACATGCTATAGAGCCTCGAAACTCTCCTATATTTACTAGTAAAAATTTGCACATAATGATTTTATCCGACAACAATTGTCGCCGGGGTAGTTGTCGTCGTTGGAAATAGTAATCCGGTGAATCCATTAACAATGTTCTGAAATTGGGCCTGCAATGCGTTCAGGTAAGTTTGGAATCCTGACTGAACAGCGCTGATAGCGGATTGCAGAGAGGTTGTTGTGTTAGTCGCCTGTAACACAACATAAAAATAAAATTCAAAGGAAGGAAGAGTTTTCGAGGTAGAACCTTCTCAAAAGTTCTGGATGTCCATGGCTACAACATTTGAAAATAATTCGTTACCTGTTGTCCCAAATTATTTAGCGCCGTTTGGAAAGTCAGCGATTGTCCTTGAAATTCTGTGATGATGCTCGCCAACGTTTGATTTAGGGTTCCATTATTGAGTGCATTTGTCAACGTTTGAATATTTTGTTGAACAGCCGCAGTTGGATTAGAAGCACTCAACTGACTCAATCCACTTTGCAAAAATTGGGTCAAATTCGTCATTTGACTTTGTAAATTTGTCATTGCTGAGGTGAGATTCGGTCCAACTGTGTTTACCAACTGCTGAAGACTCGCACCGCTCGTGTTGTAAAAGTTTTGGAGGGTTGTAATGGAAGAATTTAAACCGGCGGATGCGTTTGCAGACACCTGAGATTGGAAATTAGTTAGAAAATCTTGAAGCCCTTGTGTCAAATTCTGACCTTGGAGAGAAATATTTTGCAGAGAGACTTGAACGGCTGATGTTTGATTTCGGAATGATGTCTCCAAGTTTTGAATTGCTTGTTGAATTTGCGGTGTGGCTGATTGGAGGTATGTCGTGAGGTTCAGAGCATTCAGAATGTCCGTCAGGTTCGCACCAGATGAGCTCGGGGTGTTTAGGGTAATGGCTTGTCGTCGGAATCTTGTATTGGCACCTGAACTAGAACTTATGATAGCCGCAAATACGAAAACTGCAACGGTGAGGACGTTAAAAGATAAAATTTTGACCAACATTTTGAAATTTATTTATTTTATTATTTCGTTGATTCTTTTAAATGAGTAAACTGTAAGTGATATTCGTCTCAACGAGGTTCAAATGTCAGGAAGTAGTAAAGTTTTTTTAAAGCTCGGGTTTACTGTGATGTCCAGCTCTAAGAACCTTTCGACTTTTATACGAGAGCTTTTTGGGTGGAAATGCGTCAGCGGAAGCGTATTTGGCCAGAACAAGAATCGGATTTAAGGAAATAGGTGTAAATTTAACTTTGATGATACGCAATCAATATCACCTTCGAATTTATCACATTATTTCGACTTCTCCACGTGTCATGTGGACAATATTTGGATATGACGCACGAACGTTCAAAGTAAACCAAATAAATCCGGAATATCACCGATAAATTGTTTACAAAATACACATTTTGGTATACGAATTAACCTTCAAATTATATTCGCAATTAGTATTGAATTGGATTTGCTTTCATTTCCTGACTGCAGATGACGAAGTCTGCATGTAACATGTAACTCATCCAAAACAAATTATTAATAGTAATCTGCTCAAGTCTTATCGTCTGTACATACCACTCATAAATGTATCACGATCATTGCATCTTAATGTCAAGATTAAGTAAGACACGAGCTTATAGTAAAGTGCAGTCGTAGGTTGTAGTTGTGCGTACGTTCGTAGAACTCTTGAACTCTGGGGTCATATTTGTCAATTCTGTCAATCTTTACTTCCACTGGATGATGAAGGTTGTGGGAAGTGGCTGAAAATTACAATTGTTCGAAATTGAATTCAGAGTTTGTATACGAAATAAAAAATGTAAAGAAGATACAGTGAAGTGAAGTTTGAGTACTCAGCAAATGTCCAAAATTCATCTTGGCAATAAATCCTGCAAACATTCTAAGGAGATAGCATGCTGGCTGAAAATTACAATTTTTCAGAAGGAAATTCAGAGTTTGAGGAAAACCGGTAAACAAAAAGCAGTCTGGTCACGTTTACGGACGTATTATTATGCGTCTGAAAATAATCTGCACAAAATTGGCAAATCTTATGGAAATTAGTACCGCGACTAAATTTGCGGAAATAATCGTACACATATCCCATACCGCCAAGGGTGAAATCTAATTACATAAGTTCCACGCAATTTCAGAGGATTGCTGCTATAATATGATTACTGCCGCAAGTATCGCCTCTAAATGAAGAAGGTTGACAGAATTATTATCATATGGAATAGCGGCTTAAATCTGCGGTCCCTTGGGATGATTTACTTCGATGGGAAATATTGAATGTATTTCCTGGCAGACAGAATGACTTCACTTGGAATAAGACAATGACAAACTAATAAAACCGAGCAAATGATGAACATGAAGATGAGTCTCCAGAGATCTGGAGATTTCCTGATAATATGAGGATTTTAACTCACGCGGTGGTTGGTAGTGGGAGTTGATGTATGGCCGGTACGGTTCCGATCCACTCTTTGAATGCGTACTGTCCGTACTGAGGGTAAATCGACTGGACTTCCCTCAAGAAGTGTGTTTCGTAATCATATCACGACAGATTAATATATTTTAACATTCAAATACCATACGTTTTCATGACTTAAAATTTCCATGGACAAATGCCCTTAGCAAAGGATCGCAGTGGTGGGATATTTTGTATCGCAATTTAGTGTTCTAGTGTTCAGAGAATTCATGGAGTCAAAAGTTTCAAGAATATCACGGAATTTCAAAAAATATTTGTTTTTCTTTGTAATACTAATTCTATCATCTTTTAAAAAATGCGAGTCCAGAATTTCCGGACGTGTAGATGTAGATTTGGTTCAGAGATTAAGACGGAGAATTTCGTACAGAACGACACAAATTGTGGATTTTGGTTCGATGTTAATTATTAATGGTTGAGCGGACCGGTCATGTTCAGACGTCAGTCGTCCCAGCTAAATTAGATATATATCTTCCCTCTCTGTCATAAAATGCCAATTTATGAATATTAATTTTACCCTTTCTTTTTAAGAAAAACTATGCGATATAAATATTTCAATAGCTAATGTATTCCAGGGTGCTGTTCGATATTCGGTGCTCGGAAATTGAATAGAATTTAATTGAATTAAATTTAATTTAATTTACTGTGTACGCCAAACGCGACGCACATGCCTGACAGTGTATTTCCAGCGACCAAACGGTTAAGCTTTTGGGGGTAGGTCCCTGAGAAAAGTTATTCAGAATCACAAGGACTAGGACTACAACATATAAATAACAAATCCAGGGATTTCTAACGGCGTATATTTTCCCTTATGGTGTACGCGGTGTCCTTTAACTGATTTATTTAGCCTCAATGGAAATTTCTATGGCTGCGTTTAACACGAAGAGTTGTTGTCGTCTGTTGGACAGAAATCGCACGGAATTCAAAATCATAAACACTCCACAACCCACGTCCACTTTGACAAACACGCCATCCTCCATAGAGGAACTCAGTCTGCTGACCTTTTGACCCCGCCTAACCTGGACAACACCTGCCTACCTGGAGGATAGGAAACTTGCCCAGCTCGAGAAAATTCATCGGGAAAGGTAATCAGATGTGACAATTTATTCTCATATTCATAATTATCAAAGGCGATTAATTTTTTTTTACAATCAATCCTCATAATTCATAATTGACCGATTTCGTCCAGAATTATCCGATACTTTAATAGCTATTAGTTATTTTTCACATATTTATATTTTTATATTAACTGTCATGATTTTTCTAAACTTTTAGTACATTTGTGTGTGTGTGTGACAATGATGAGGACCCAGTGGCTGAGATCAAGGAAATTAGGTTTGTATTTCGGTGGACTTCTGTTGATTGGAACGATGTACTTGTATTTGAACACTTATGATTTCGGAAGTTCATTCCATGCCCGCGCCCAAGTTCTTTGGATGGAAAAGGAAGTCAACGTGGACGTCAAACATGACCTTGACCTTTCAACGGGCGCCACAATTTTGAAGTCGATGATGAATCTTCCCTCGTGGTACCGAAGAGGGGATTGGGGATTGAGGAAGAATGTCAGTTTGGAGACTCTCCAACCACGCAATGAAGGGAGCGGAGGGAATGACGGAGAGGAAATCACTGCTTGGAATAATTTCTTCTACGGAACAACAAATGGACTCATTTTGGAATTAGGGGCTTTGGATGGAAAGAGTTTGAGTTTAAGTCAATTCTTTGAAGCTAAAGCTGGTTGGAGGTCAATTCTCATTGAGGGAAACCCAATAACGGTAACTCTTTTTTGAAAATTTCAATAGTGACTCAACTTTTTATGAACTCATTCACATTCACTCTTCTTTTTTGTTTGGACATTGTGAGCTTAGCTAATAATGAAGATGTCAAACGATTTTTGAAATTATTGCCTTTGCATTTATTTTTATCTCAGGCTGACCATCATTCACATTTTTTATTACTTTTTCTCAGGCTAAGCAATTGCCGACAAATCGTCCAAATGCGATGAATTTCAACGTCGTAGTTTGTGAAGAACCAAGAACAGTACATTTTGTGCAAGCTGGACCAATTGGAGGAATCCTTGAATTCATGACTACTTCATTCTTGTCTACTTTTCATTCAAAACTTTTGACGAACGTCAAAAACACATCGAAATTAGATGACCAAAAAGTAGCCATGGCTAAGAATGTGATAAAGTTACCTTGTGTTCCGCTTTCGGACGTCCTCTATCCTTTGAACTTTCATCACATCAATTTCTTCATGTTGGACACGGAGGGTGCGGAATTGTCTGTGTTGAAGGCAATTGACTTTAACAAAATCCAGTTTGATGTGATTGCGGTGGAAACTGATCGAGGGACTGATTCTAAAGAAGTTACTCAAAAGTACGTAGACTCTGTGATTGAACTCTTAACATCTAAAGGATATGTTCTATGGAATAGAAAAATAGGAAGAAATTCATGGTTCAGAAATGTACATTTCACGGGGTTTAATAAAAATCAAGCCTCATCCACAACGTCACCGTCGTAGGCACTGTAAATAATTTAATGTTCAATTATATCAAATATGTCTCCGCTTACACTTTAAAAATTAATGATCTCGGTTAAATTATAACGACTTAATGGAAGTAAAAATAAATTATGCTGACATATTACTACTTTTGGGTTAGTATTTGTGTATTCACTATTATATTCG
The DNA here is from genome assembly GCA_034698945.1 of Protaphorura quadriocellata. Classification (NCBI taxonomy): domain Eukaryota; kingdom Metazoa; phylum Arthropoda; class Collembola; order Poduromorpha; family Onychiuridae; genus Protaphorura; species Protaphorura quadriocellata. The sequence continues at coordinate 6,960 of JAQGCA010001651.1, forward strand.
GGAAGTAGATCGAAAATATTCATGGGAGTTTGTTGTACATAGTGTCCGTATTTGCTCTCTAAACATTCGCGGGTCCGAATGTCGACAACAGCGGAAGTCGAATTTCTTGACCGTACTGTCCATTACATCCTGAGTGTTTAAATTAAATTTTCAAACGTATTAGTGCTTCAGGTGGATGCACCGGAGTTATTTCATGAAGTGTGTTTGTAATCACGTCACTACTGATTAAAATATTTTAACATTAAAATACGATAGCTTTTTATGACTTAGAATTTCCATGGACAAATGCTCTTGGCAGAGAAATCGCCGTGCTGGGATATTTTGTACCACAATTTAGAGTTCTAGTACTCAAAGAATTCATGGCGTCAAAAGTTTCATGGATTCACAGAGTTTCAAAAAATATTTGTAGACCTTCGTAATACTGATTCTATCATCTTTTAAAAGAAAGTCCGGAATTTCCGTACGTGTAAATGTGGATTTGGTTCAGTCTTCGTCATAATTGGAAAGTAATCGGTCACCGGGACACAGACATATACACTTTGTATATATGTGTGTATAGTTAGTTCCGTTTACGATCGGTAAATTCCATTCCCGGCGCTGGTTTTCAGAAATGGAACTTAATTAGTTAAACCGAATGAGAATCGGTATCTGAATGGAAACTCTCGCTAATCAAAATCCGGTTCTGATAATTGTAATCCGAATTTTCAAAAAATCGGTATCCCAGTTTTCAAGGTATGGGAGTCAAAGTGTTCGCGTAATCGGTCTCGGAATTCAAATTTATTTTCGTAATTGTAGTGAGGAATACTTTAGAAGACGCAGACTCCAAAAACAAACAAACAATACAACCAAATTCAGAACCTTAAATATCAGATTCGGAATCACAATTAGAAATACATTCCCTCAATGTTAATTGCAGTACCCATTCGATCGAAAGTTGCGTTTTTGACCATATTTATATTGTTCTAGTTTCACCTCGCATTTTTGACAATACATGATGATACGCAGGCTAATTCGATCCGCTTTGGCACATTTGCGCCAAGGTAGGGCATATAAACCTACTCTTCTCTAGCTGCAATAGTAAAATGTCCTCCAGAATGGCAAGAGAAATACAAACCAATAAAATATTGGTGTGCAGGTTTAAATTGAGATATTTAATCAACAATTTTGTAGAGGTAGCACATTCCTTATATTTATTTCAACAAGAGACACTTTTTTAATGAGAACCTTGAGCATTATTTAAAAATGGGGCTTTAATGCATATATGATCATATCATGGATAAGTGGAGATATTCAATAGCTTTGAAGGAGAAAAATAATTTTGTACATATTTAGCACACATAGTGAGATGCACAAGTCGCTTTGTACACAACTCGGATGAACTGCATAAAATTACATAATGCATTAACGAGATATATTCTACGGTACTTATTTCCCGGACTATAATTAAACTACGATAAATTCGCATACAATTATTTCATTTTTTATCCGACAACAATTGTGGCCGGAGTAGTCGTCGTTGTCGTAGTTGGAAATAGCAATCCGGTGAATCCATTAACAATGTTTTGAAATTGGGCTTGTAATGCGTTCAGATAAGTTTGAAATCCGGATTGAACAGCGCTGATTGCTGATTGCAGAGAAGTTGTTGTGTTAGTCGCCTGTTTCACGAAACAAAAATTAAATTAAATTCGAAGAAAGGGAAGACTTTTACTGGTAGAACCTTCACAGAAGTTGTTCTGGAAGTCTATGGCTGCAACACATTAAGAACAATTCATTACCTGTTGTCCCAGATTATTTAGCGCCATTTCGAAAGTGATTGTTTGCCCTTGAAAATTTGTGATGATGCTCGCCAACGTTTGATTTAGCGTTCCATTATTGAGTGCATTTGTCAACGTTTGAATATTTTGTTGAACAAGTGAAGAAGGATTGGAAGCATTCAATTGACTCAATCCACTCTGCAGAAACTGCGTCAAATTCGTCAGTTGACTTTGAAAATTAGTAACTGCTGATGTCAGATTCGGTCCAACTGTATTTACCAGCTGCTGAAGACTCGCACCGCTCGTGTTGTAAAAATTTTGGAGGGTCACAATTGAAGAATTTAAACCGGCTGATGATGTGTTAGCCACCTCGGACTGGAAATTAGTTAGAAAATCTTGAATCCCTTGTGTCAAATTCTGTCCTTGGAGAGAAATATTTTGCGGAGAAGCTTGAACGGCCGCTGCTGTTTGATTTTGGAATGATGTCGTCAAGTTCTGAATTGCTTGTTGAATTTGCGGTGTGGCTGATTGGAGGTATGTTGTGAGGTTCAGAGCATTCAGAATATCCGTCAAGTTGGCACTAAATGAGCTCGAGTTGTTTGGAATAATGGCTTGTCGTCGGAATCTTGTACTAGCTCCGGAATTAGACGTTATGATAGCCTCAAATACGAGTACTGTAGCGACGAGGACGTTAAAAGATGAAATTTTGGCCAACATTTTGAAAATTATTTATTTCTTCGATATTTTGATTTAGATGTTTGTTTCAAGTCAGTGGACTGTTAGTTATATTCGTCTCAACAAGGTTTAGTTGTCAGGAGAGTAGTAAGGTTTCTTTAAGCTTGGGTTTACTTTGATGTCCAACTCTAAGAATCTTTCGACTTTTATACTAAAAGCTCTCGGAGTGAATGTGCGTCAGAGGATACGATTTTGTTCAAAACAAGAATGGAACTTCAGGAAATAGATTAAATTTTAATTTTGATGATACGCAATTGATCACCTTCTGAAATAATCGCATTATTTCGACTTCTCCCCGTGTTGGCAATATTTGATACAATACTCGGGCGTGACGCACGGGTGAATATACGTAAAATTAAGTTAAACCAAATAAATCCAGAGCATCGTTAATTAATCATTTACAAAATACGCACTTCGGAGTACGAATTACCCTTGAAATTATATTCTCAATTATGTAGCAACTGGATTGGGCTTCATTTTATGTCCTGACTCTAAATGACGAAGTGAGCATCTAACACGTAACTATTCTAAAACAAATTAATAGGTAGTAATTTGCAAAAGTCTTATCCTCTGTATATACTCGTAATATTCATAAATGTATCTCAAACCTTGCATCTGAATGTCAAGATTAGGACACGAGCTTTATAGTAAAGTGCAGTCGTAGTAGTGCGTGCGTACGTTCGTAGAACTCTTGAACTCTGAGGTCACATTGTCAGTTCTGTAAATCTTTACTTCCCCTGGTGATGAAGGTTATGGGGCGGGTCTGAGAACCACATACAATTATTCAAGAGTTTGTATACAAAATAAAAAAAGTGAAGTTTGAGTATTTATGCAATAAATCTTGCAAATCTTTAGAAAATTTTAATTTTTCAGAGTTAAATTAAGAGTTTGTATAAAAACCGGTAAACAAAATACAGTCTGGTCACGTTTCGGTACGTAAGAAGTGTGAAAATGATTTGCAAAAAATTCGCAAATTTGACATTTAACCCAAGCCAACAAAGATGAGATCTTACTACATGAGTTGTTCCAAGCATTTTCAGACGATTGCTGCCATAATGCGATTACCGCTGCAAATCTCGCCTCTGATTGAAAAAGTTTGACAGCACAGAAGTACTATTATATGGAACGGGGGCTTAAATCTGTGCTGCAGTCTTTTTGGATGATTTTGATGAAAAAAATTTGATGTCTTTCTTGGCAGAGAGGATAACTTCACTTTGAATAAAAAAAATGACAAATTAACAAAACCAAACGATGCGATGGATGAACATGAAGCCAGAGATCTTGAGATTGCCTGATATGAGGATTTTAATTCACATGGTGGTTGGTAGGGGTGTTGGTGTATGGCCGGTACGGTGGTTCAGACCCTCCCTGTAAATGTCTACCGTTTTCAAACACATTATTGCTTAGAGTGAATGCACCGGAGTTCTTTCAAAAAGAGGGCTTTGTAATCGTATCACTACTGATTAAAATATTCTAACATTAAAATACCATAGCTTTTTATGACTAGAAATTTCCAATTGGCAGGAAATCGCAGTATTGGGATATTTTATATCACATTTATTGTTCCAGTGCTCAAAGAATTCATGGTGTCAAGAGTTTCATGAATTTCATGGAATTTTAGAAAGTATTTTTTCCACTTCACAATACAAATTCTATCATCTTTTCAAAAAGGAGAGTCCGGAATTTCCGAACGTGTGGATGTTGATATGGTTCAGAGACTAAAGAGGGGAAATTTCGTACATAACGAGTACAACTAGAGTACAGCGATTTTTGTCTAAAGTTTCTAAACCTTCGTACTATTGTTTTGATATTTGTCTTCGTTAGAATTGTAAACTAATCGGTCCCCGGGACATGGACATATAATTGATATATTTACGATTTTGTACGACAATATCTTTTCCTAGACTCACATATTTTGCGGTTTTCTAGTTCCTTCTAGACAGGTAAATTCCATTCTGGGCGCTACATATCAGGGCTTGTAATAATGGCTTAAAGCAGAATTTGAATCCAAATCCAAATCAAAATTCTGGATAATCAAAATCAGGTTCCAATCAGGGCCGGACTGGCCATAAGGGAAGGCGGGCGATCGCCCGGTGCGCCCCTGTGAATTTAACATTAGGGGCATGGAAGTAATTAAGGCGCCCTTTGCATTTGCCCCATGCGCCTAATATTAACTGCCCTCGGCGCCCCTGGGTTGCCAGTCCGGCCCTGGGTTCCAATTACTGGAATCCGGATTTCAAATAATCGGAGTCCGAATTCAAATTCAGAATTCTAAATTAATCAGATTAGGAATCACAATTAGACTTACATGTTTCCAATTCTGACTACAACTCCCCAATCAATCGGAAGTTTAGTTTTTGCCAATATTTACATTCTCCTAATTTTTCCTCACATTTCTTACAATACGCCCCACCATTTTCTGAAATCGTAGAATCTGTATGAACATGAAAAAATGACCTCCGCTTATGAGTTTCAATTTCCAGAAATCTCTTCTAGAATAACAATTGGTATAACACAAATACCAATCAATGCAGGTATAACACAAATACCATGCAATCAATGCAATTTTAATGTGCAGGTAGAAATTGAGGTATTTAATCAATAAATTTACACAGTATTACATTATTACATTTATTTCATTTACACAAAGGACAATTGAAACATAATTACACATGGTAAACCATAACTTTCAGCATTACTCCTGAACCTTTACGAAACCTGAGCAGATAAATCGTCATAAAATTGTAGTTGTTCAATTAATTTAAATGTAAATAACAATTTTGTACGTATTCTGTGCACTATGTGGCATAAGTCACACAATTAACACAAGTTGGAGATACTAAAATCACAGTATGCATTATCGAGAATCGATCTATTGTAAGTGACATATTGGCCGGACTAGAATTACTACTGAAAAATCGTACATGGTAATTATTTGATCTTTTATCCGACAACGATTGTAGCCGGAGTAGTCGTCGTTGTCATAGTTGGAAATAGTAATCCAGTGAATCCATTAACAATGTTCTGAAATTGGGCCTGTAGTGCATTCAGGTAAGTTTGGAATCCTGACTGAACAGCGCTGATAGCGGACTGCAGAGAAGTTGATGTGTTAGTCGCCTGTAACACAAAACAAAAAATTCAATTCAAAGAACTTTTCCGGATAGAATCTTCACAAAAGTTGTTCAGGAAATGCTGCATATTAAAAACAATTCATTACCTGTTGTCCCAGATTATTTAGTGCCGTTTGGAAAGTCAGCGATTGTCCTTGAAATTCTGTGATGATGCTCGCCAACGTTTGATTCAGCGTTCCATTATTGAGTGCATTTGTCAACGTTTGAATATTTTGTTGAACAGCCGCAGTCGGATTGGAAGCACTCAACTGACTCAATCCACTTTGCAAAAACTGCGTCAAATTCGTCAGTTGACTTTGCAAATTTGTGACTGCTGAGGTGAGATTCGGTCCGACTGTATTTACCAACTGCTGAAGACTTGCACCGCTCGTGTTGTAAAAGTTTTGGAGGGTCACAATTGAAGAATTTAAACCGGCTGATGATGAGTTAGCCACCTGAGACTGGAAATTGGTCAAAAAGTTCTGAAGCCCTTGTGTCAAATTCTGACCTTGGAGAGAAATATTTTGCAGAGAAGCTTGAACGGCTGATGTTTGATTTTGGAATGATGTCTCCAAGTTTTGAATTGCTTGTTGAATTTGCGGTGTGGCTGATTGGAGGTATGTCGTGAGGTTCAGAGCATTCAGAATGTCCGTCAAGTTGGCACTAGATGAGCTCGAGTTGTTTGGAATAATGGCTTGTCGTCGGAATCTTGTAGTAGCTCCGGAACTAGAAGTTATGATAGCCGCAAATACGAAAACTGTGGTGGCAAGAACGTTAAAAGATGAAATTTTGACCAACATTTTAAAATTTATTTATTTATTTATTTATTTTGTCGATTCTTTTAAATTGGTGAATTGTAAGGGATATTCGTCTCAACAAGGTTTAATTGTCAGGAAAGTAGTAAAGTTCATTTATGTAGAGCTTGGGTTTACTGTGATGTCCAACTCTAAGAATCTTTCGACTTTTATACGAGAGCTCTTTGACTTGAAATGCGTCAGCGGAAACGGTTTTGTTCAAAACAAGAATCTAACTTCAGGAAATAGATTTAATTTTAATTTTGATGATACGCAATCCATCACCTTTAGAATTAATCACATTCTTTCGACTTCTCCACGCGTGTTGACAATATTTGATACAATACTTGGCCATGACGCACGAGCACCGAGCGCATATGAGTAAAATTAAAGTAAACCAAATAAATCTGGAACATTCACTGATTCATTATTTACAAAACACACACTTCGGTGTATGAATTACCCTTGAAATTATATTCGTTATTCGTAACTGGATTGAGGTTTTCATTTCCTGACTCCGGATGACGAAGTCTGCACTTGCAAACTAAATTTTGTACTAGTGAGCTGAGATGGTATCATTTATAATGTACATATCTCAATCCTTGCATCTGAATGTCAAGATTAAGACAAGAGCTTATAGTAAGTGCAGTCGAGTCGTAGTCGTAATAGGTTGTTAGAAATGCGTGCGTACATTCGTAGAACTTTTCAACTCTGAAGTCATATTGCCAAGGTCGTTAATCCTTACTTCCCATACTGATGTAAGTTCATGCGGGGTATGGCTGAATGTTACAACTGTTCAGTTGTATCGTAATTTTTAATTATCTCGATCATGTATGATAAATGGTCCGAATGTTGAAAAGTGGATATTCTTAACCGTAATAAAAGCCATTAACTTACTGCTGCGCCAAATATCGACACTAATTACAGAAGTCTGACAGAGGAATATTGCCATATGCGATGGCGGCTTAACTCTGTTGTCCCTTTGGGCGATTGTGATGAAAAAGATTGAAAGCATTTCTTGGCAGAGAGGATATCAATAGTTTGGTCTTGAATAAGACAATGAGACGGGAACTTTGGTAGATGAATGGGCAACTACCGTAGATCACCGCCTGGTTCGATTGATGGCCAGGGTTCGATATAACGCCGGGTCACTAGATAGTTTGTTCGATAAGAGCGCGTAGTTCCCATCATCCCAGTGCTCAAATAAATGCCGGGTCGGCTTGTGCCGTTTTTAAATACACGCCCGGGCGTTTATTCGGTCATTTACGGTAATGCGCCAATACGGAGATATATAGGGTTTATCATTTCAATGTAGTGGGTTCGATTCCATGAGGTTGACAATACCAGATGGTTACATGTAGCATCAGATCAGTCATCAATCTATAAAGTTTGCTTACCCTCGTTTGGAAATTATAGAAAAGTTTCCAGCTTGTGCGGGGTCAACGTGTCCCCCTGTTAATTGGACACCAGCTGGAGTACATGAACTAACCATGAGGTGCGGTGGTTGTCATGAAACCTTTACCCGAGCGACATCCTCAGTTGTAAAGTCTACCGTGATTTTGAATGTTAAAAACAAGAACATGCAACAAGCGTGCTGTGTTTTTAATTAATTAAGGTAAAATATGTAAGAGCGTTTACGTCAAGTCCTTCAGTTCTCGTGATAACTTCACTTGAAATATCAAACTAGTGTGTTTTAGCAACACGTGGATTTTACGGTGCAAATGTTCCAAACCTTATCTATAGAAAAACACACTCGTACACACGTAATATTGCAGGCACTTCAAAAATGATATTTAAACATGAATTGACAAACCGGTTGACGGTAATTCATTTCCAGCCGCAGCCTTTGAAATGAAGTCGACATTTTCTTCCATTTTCCTTCCAATTCTAGTCTGGAGTTGGACTAGTAGTTCCAGTTCTGCCCAATTGACTTTTACAAACCCAATCTTTGATCGAAATTCAGCTGACCCGGCCGTTTTAAAACTAGGAAACTTTTACTATTTGACACTGTCCGAAAATGCAGAGACTGAGCTGACGATTTACAAAAGTCCGATTCTGACTGATTTTCGCAATGCTACCAGTTTCGTGGCTCACAAGTGTGCACCGGGATATTCGGACCTGTGGGCATCAGAAATGCATTTGGTGAACGGTGAACTCTATATTTATTTCACAATGAGAGTTCCACCAGAGGGCGGGCACAGGATGTTCGCTATGAGGAGTAAGAACCCATCTTTCACCGATCCAATGTGGGAATGGGACGATCCAATCAGGTAGGACTAAATTATTTAAAAAAATCATGGGGAGGCAGGATAGCCTAGTGGTCATATATAGAATTCTCTCCCGAAGCTATTGGCCGAGTTTGATACTAACTCGCCGTTCATTTAATATATCGCTCAAAATCTTTTGTTTTCCAGATTATTCCCAGACGACCCAGATTTTGGTGGAATTGATGGGACAGTGTTTCTACATGGAAATGGCAAACTGTACTATGTATGGACTAGTTTTGCAATGCTGTACATAGCCCCGATGATATCTCCGAGCGTTATCGGTGAACCGAAAACAGTTCTTCGCAGACCAACGACGCCATGGGAGTGCACTGAGGGTGGATGTCAGGCTGAAGGACCGTTCTTCATTTACAATCGAAATGTTTCATATCTCATCTTCTCCGGAAGTGGATCATTCGATGAAACGTAATTGTTTATTTATTTAGTTGGGTTATTTGGCTAATTTGTTTGAATTTGGTGCGAGGGTGTCAATTTGAAGTAACTGCTATTTGCGGGCGTGCATTGGGAGTCACGTGCTCTTGTAGTTAAGGGGTGGACCAAATTAGCAGTTTCTTTTGGGGCGGAAATAAGTACCTTGTTAAGTAAGGGCGGGGCATGTTCAGTATTGACTTGCGGTAAAATTCAGTTTATTTGTTGCAAAACTCAGTTTATTTGGGGAAGATTTCATATTTTGTGGTAAAATCCAGTATATTTGTGGTAAAATTCTGTTTATTTGGGTTGAAATACATTTTATTTGGGGTAACGTACAGTTTATTTGGGGTAAAATACTGTTTATTTTAAAATTATGTTCTATGCAATAAATTACAATTTTGATTTTCAGATATTGCCTTGGTCAGATGAGTATACATGGATCGAAAGACCCAATGAACGTGACTGAATGGG
>JAQGCA010001652.1:0-16517 GCA_034698945.1 Protaphorura quadriocellata
CAGCCTACTCGTTTGGTAATCAGTACGAAGTCCACAAAGATTGTGTAAGGCATTAATATAATAATTTACCGAATTAGAACGACTGTGTCGCCGTATTGTTACAGTGCATGTTGGAAAGAGTAGTCTCTAAATGTTAACTTCATTCAGAAGATATCACATCCCAGGGTGTTCTAATTCGGTAAACACGGTACGAATATTTCAATCTTCCAACTTTGTTATTTTCGAAAATTCATAGTTTTCAGGAAAGAAAGATGAACTAGCAATGGAAATTGGCGATCGCATAGCCACCTTCATGATATATGTAATCCATTCAATATTTTGCAAAGTTTTTGAATGATGTGATTTATTTGAAAAATAAATTGTTTCCAGTTGTCAGGTGCCGAAAAAGGTGGTAACACGGTGTTCACACGTAGTGGAATTAGCATTCATCCGATCAAAGGATCTGCCGTTTTCTGGTACAATTTAAAGAAAAACGGCGAACCTGACGAGAATTCTTCTCACGGAGGTTGCCCGCTTATTATGGGGAACAAATGGAGTAAGAAACTCAAATTATACGAACTTTTAGTTAACGTTTAATTGTTTACACTATAATCGAGTTTCGGAATTTTAGTAGTTACTAAAATTGTACTTTTCGATTTCCTTAATTTTTGTCAGAAAGCTAAGTATTTTTACTAATTGCAGTTGCCAACAAATGGATTCGATCTCACGCCCAAATGTTCACAAGGAAATGTTCATTGGATCCAGTGGAATGAATTTAAGGCATGATACAAATTGGAAAAATCATATGAACTGAAATTGGTCAGATTTTCGGTACAAAATAATTGTATTCCAATACATTGGCTTAATTTATCATTCGTGGCGAGAGAATTGTCAACGCCTTGCGTAGTTGCACTTTGAAAATGTAATAAAGTAAAGTGAGAAAGCACAATAAATAATTAAACATTATTCACGATTTTGTCCACAAGTCGCAAAATTTGCAATTATGAGCAATGGATTATTCCTAAGCAATTATAGCTGGTTTTCGGATGAGTTTTGTATCCCCGAGAGGGAAATCCGTGCAAAAAAATGCAGTTCTTGTTACCGCACGGGACGGGAGCGCGTGGATGTTCATGTTTGTTACATAACTTGAAGGATCAAAGGAAAATGAAATTGCTTTATAAATATATTAAGGCATGAGAGTCAAAGTGGGTGTACATATGAAATGATGAGGGAGAGAATTTTAATACGAAAGAGTTCATATGAGTGAGTAGTTGCCCCGTTTTAAATTAGCAAGTAGAGTTTGCTAATATCTAGACGGGTCTTGATTTATGACAATGCCTACAAGTAACATTGCAAACCTTTCCAACTAAATATTATTACGTTTTATGATCCATTTTACTGCCGACCCGAGAAGTTTTCCCTGCCAAATGAAAGGAGGAACCGCAAACTCATATTAGCATTCCATTCCATTCCAAGTTGCAAATCTCATAAGCCACACTTTGCAAATTGAGATGCCTGTGAATATTATCTTTTCATGTATATGCAAAATTACAACTTACAGATACAACGAGTTTGCCTTCTCTTTTAATGTCCTCGTAAAATGAATGAGACTCGCGTACTCCCAGGGTGTGAATTTGAACATTTTAATACCTCTCTAAGGGTGAAAAGATAGTTTAATTGGGTTTACTTTGCAAAAACTTTCATTTGTGAATTTGAATCGTGACTGCCAACTGCCAAGTATCGCATTTTCAACAGGGTTGTTTAATTAGAGATCCCCATTCTAGCCGCAGACGCCTGCCGTTTCCATTCGGGCAAACAAATATGTGGTCTCATTTTTATGCTAATTTTTTGCACAAAGAATTTAATACCCGAAGCCATTAGCTCAGAGTAAAGTTACATATTCGCACTTTTTACCCGAACTCATTATTACGGTAATATTACAAATTCACAAAGACTTTTAGCCGAACCCATTAGCGAGAGTCTAAATTACAAATTCGCACAAAATTGAACTCCGCCCAATTTTTTTCATTTTGTAATTTTATTTCGCTTCAAATAAATCAAGCACCCGCACCCGGGTGAATCCTCTAAAATTTATGCGTGCAATACAACAAATCGGGGACCCAAAAAAAAGTAACTTTATTACATGAGATTACATATGGAATCCCAACCCGTTCAGCGTTCAGATTGTTATTTATTACCCCAATTCTACTTTATAATAAATTCGAATGTGAAATAACCGTCTGCCTATGCCTGCCCGGGTGCGGGTGCATTTTTGTTCGAACCTTCAGTGAGTTTTAAAATTTTTGTGGTTATCATGCATGCCTGGATTCATTCATTCATATGTGAATGAAATATTGAGTACATTTGGTGGAAGCGACAAAATCATGTCAATAATATTATGCACAACATTATTACTATTACCAGGAGGTCTGTCATATTTCTTTGAGGGAAAAATAATAAATGGGGTGAAGGGGAAATATGCAAAAGGGAGACACAAAAATTGAAACTTTTAAGGAACAAGTTTAGAGAAAAATAACAATTTATTTCCCTACATGTTTTCTCTTTCCTTAAAAGTGAAACGAAACGAATCACTTCAAGAAAAACAGGAGAAAGTGCGCTTTCACTTTGATCCAATGATTGAATTGAATTTGAATTTCACGTACATTTGCATATCTCAATTTCATACGGCAAAGGGTGCATTCTATATTCAATCATTTTCTGATGTTCAATCACCCGAAATGTCACAGGGTGGTTCATAACCTACAACTCTCATCAATTTCCCCAGTAGGAAAGGCTTTCACTTCACATATACGTTTTTAATAGATGAGCCGTTATGGAACACCCTGTACATTATTTTACATACCAATACCGCTGATTCCTTTGTTGCCGCAAGGGAATTCAATCCAATTAAATCAATGTCTTCCGGAAGAAAGAGCAAACAATGGCTGAATGCTGAAGGAAATGTACAAACTGCAACATAAATAGAGATAAACATTGTACTTCTCTTTTTTTACCTTTGTTTGGAAGCAGAACTGGAAGTAATTGGTGCTTTGATGGTGACTTAATAGGTCCTATTAGTACCACATAATTACTCAATTAAGTTCTGAGACTAAACATCCATGGATTCAAAGACAAACGAAATTGCATAAACTGAATTACGTGTGTAACATCTGGCATCTGGCTTCCTTTGCCTCCGTAAAGTTTTCACAAATTAGAAATTAGCGACTTGGGTGGATGGTCTTTCTTAAAATGCCATCAATGTAAAGTGGGGTCCACTAGAGTGTAGTGACTCAATTTTGAAACAATCGAAATAAGTTTAAATTTGGATGACTTGATTTTCTTTGGTCTAATTGAACCCTATGGCTGTGGCTTTTCATGAAATCAAAATTCAGTATTTAAATAAGTTCAGCCAACATAACGTGACAACGTCTTCTTACTAGGTAAGCTCATTATCCCATCGTCCGTAAATTCTTTATACTTCAAAGTTTATTCAAATTATGAATAAAATTTCAGCTCAAAATTTAGAACTGGCGTAAAACTAAAATATTCAGAAAAATTCGTGGTAATTAACACATGTGTGTCATTTTATTTCTTTTGATTCTCTCTCAAAACATTGACAGAGACATTACTCAATGAAAATGTCACATTCCCCATTGATGTTTAAAATCCTGTAATCCTTCATCTGCATACATCTGCTTTGCATAGGTACCTATTAATAATCATGTTGAAATACGACATATGTACACATTTCATAACATTTTTAAAAGCTCCAGTCCTGAGTTTCGAGCACATAAAAATGTGTACATACATATGATGAGAACAGACAAATTTCTGCAAGGAAAAGCCGACAAAGTTTGTGTATTTAATCACAAAATGTTGAGAGAAAGAAGTTCAGTCCGGTTCGTGAATATTTATACTGGATGGCGGATGGAGATGCTGGGAGTACTATCACAATGTACTGGGACGTCTGCGGTGATGAGAGATGTATGTATTGAGAGAACGCCTCATTAACTCATGTTTATCTTTCCCCGTTTGTTTTTCAAGGATGACGACAAAAGAAGACGACCCGAGCCATTCAGACCAAACTACCCGGGTAGAGAAAGAAAAAAAATCCGGTTTGCAGGTTTTTGACAAAGAGAGCAACCAAAATCCTTTTGATCCTTCGTCGAACTTTACTTTACGATGTCCAGTCCAGTCCAGTGTAGTGCATTAATTCGACATTCAATCCTTTTCCCTTCAAAAGTCATTTCAGTAAAAATCTGAGTCGATTTTTCAAACTTTTCTCCATCATGAAGTGGAGAGAACCGGTAGCTATTATAAAGATCAATGCTTCCAAACTCCCTGTCCTGTTCTTCAAGAAAAATCCAATCGAAAGTTGAATTGAAAAGAGGTCGTAATGTGTGTTTCGACATTTTACCTGGCTCGTTAGGGAGGAGGATGGACCGGTCAGCCCTTTTGGTTCGGATTTTTCTAAATCGGCATTATTCCGATTACTATTGCTGCACTAGCCATAGCCATTACTTATTTGAACAGAACATGATGATGAATGACTCAAATAATATTTTTTTAAATAAAGATATTTATTACTTCAGCACAAGGAAATACATAAAGCATAAAACTAGTGGACAATGTCCAAAGTAATATTATCTGTGTGCTTTTCATTTTTGATTTGTTGTTTGTGTACTTAAACGTCTATTACTTTTCCATGCAGATTGCAGATCGGGTTCCTTCAGGCAGGCTGGAAAACATTAAAAAAATTAAGAACAAATTACTCTGGGAAATTATAATGGGTTCATTTTGAAAAATATTAAGTCCCCGTGCTGTTCAAACTAGTCAGCGCCAGAAAATATATCATCCGATTTGATCTCACCAACGGACCATGTGAAAATTTGGAACCAAATACATAACTTCAAGAGGACGGAATTTTCAGATATCTGACGACCCATGTTCCAAAATTTGGTGGATGTTTCAATGCAATGATTTCAAAATGTAAATGGAAAAGTCCCTGCCGAGATTACTGGAACAAATTGTACTTCCCAAGACGCTAAAATTACCGGTTTCAAAGTAGTATTGATAAAACACAATTTTTTGTCCAGCAATGATATGAAAAAGTATTCCCAAGTGTCCCAAATCCTATAAAAATTAAAAAAAAACCCACTATTAGCTAGTTTCGCAAACTGCTAAAAAATTAGAGAGCGCCAAATAAACCACAGGATTTCTGAATGTACAGCTTAATTTCGTAATGACGAGTTACGTCACATTTGCAAAATATTGCAAGTATTTTATTACCTTTAAGAATTTTTGAAAATAGCGTGTGAAAATTTAAATACAAAGATCCGGTGGATATCGTGCTGTTCAATTTATTCATTACGATTGTGATTACGCCATTATTGCAATTGGCGTGTATTCATATTCAAGTTTATTACGGTTTGCAGTCCTTGAACATTCCTGTTCTATTCATTACTTTAAGGAACAAAAATTATCAATTATTAAAAAATGGAACTTTGTTGGAAAAATTGACAATTGCAGCACTGCACTGCATTGTAGTATTTTTACATTTCCTTCCATGCGAAAATAAATGGACATGTAAGGTGACCCATTGTGCAAAATTTCAATTCGATCCGCACAGCAGGGGCGCTATCGCGATTCCAAAGGAATCCGGTTTTCTATTTTTAGCTCATTTATAAAAGATGTGAACCTGAAAGAACCCGAACCCGAATTGCGAATTCTGCTACTTGATAAAAAACATCTTGCAAAAGCAAAGTAGGCAGTGCAATTGTTCACACTCTGAACGTGCTAAAAAATAAAGAATTTCACCATTACCGGCACAATGCGGAAATCTCATTTTCTCTCACACACTCATACAATGTTCTAAAAAATTGCGAATTATTTTTAAGGTGACATATATTCAGGTATTAGGGCTATTTCTGGGACAAAGTATTTAAAAATAGTATTGCCTTGTGAAATGACGCCGTGGGAAAACCCCAGGGGGTAATTAAAAAATTTGCAAAACGATCTGACTTCATTTTTCTTGAACCCGCAGCACCGAAGTATTTCAAAATCAAGTGAAATGACCCGTGAGAAAATATTACACAAAATGCCTGGATATTTTAAAAAATAAATTTGCGCCATTCATGACGATGACATGAATTAAAAGTGTGTGTAGATATATGTCTATTTAGAGCTAATAAAACACACATTTAGTAAGTAGTACCAACCCAGGTATGATTTTTAAAATAAATTGAAGTGGTCATACAACACCCTTCAATCAAAATCCCCTTTAGATTTAAAAAAATATTGGGCCTACCCTGTGGTTGAGTTCCTAATGGGTGTTCATGTGAACCAAGATTAGATGTGATTATTTTCCAGTGGTCATTCAACCTCCATTGTCAACTAATAATGGGACGAAATAGACTTTTGAAGCGCGGAGAGTGTGTGTTGCTGTTGCTTCATTCGTCTGTCAATCATCGCGCGCGATTGCATGTTGCATACACTCCTGTTAGAACGCTTAGCAGTACAAAATGAGTTTTAGAAAAAGAAAGGCATTGAGATTTACAAAAGAGAAAGAAAAAAGTCTTGTGGTACTTGAAATTGAAATGAGAGACTCAAATGTCACGTCATCGCCACTTCTTCTAATTCTCATCATCATTTAGTGAATTGAGACTGAATCTTTATAGTTAATAAAAATATTAGAAAGGTGTCTGAAAAAAATAATAGGGAACTAATGACGAAATCTTAATTTTTCTTTTAGGCTTTTCATCTTGGCGTTGTGGTTGCATCGATTGTGATGATAAAATCAGATAATTATTGTGAAAGCAAACATTGTGAAGGACATAAACGTGACAGAGACAGATCGAAGTGTCATTTTGAGATTTCATTGGTGTATGTAGTATGACGTGACCTAATTTTTTAGCTGCTGGATCTTAGATTCAGGTTTGAGATTTCTATCTCAGCATCATATTCAATCCAGGTGCGGCGATGTGCATGGGTAGTGTTGGCAGGGCTTATTGCAGAAGATTGCAGATAATTTCTGCCATGTGGAATCCCCGCTTTACGCTGAACGTTAATTCATGTGTCTGTTTTCAACTAACGAAATTATCCAAAATGTAAACGGAATTAGAAAATTCGTTTTCATTAGACTGGAACTACTTGGACTTTGTTTTAGAATCCAAGTGATCTGTACTTCTATTCTATCTGCGTATGGAGGCGAAGTAGTTTTGATGAATAGATGAGCCACAAGCAGTTAATTATTGTCATCAACAGAGTACGGGTTCTTTCACGTTGTCGAATTCTGACACGTGTTCCTTTCTAATATTCACTTCAGGAGCCAATACAATTTTAAACAATGCAAAATGCAAACGCATCTTCCCATACAGCAATAGCAGCATCCTCTGATTTCACCGGATGAGATTGAAAACTTTGCGTTTGCTATCAACCCATTGTATGTTTTAGCAAGAAGTAGTACGTATGGCGTATATCGTATGTCGCAGGCAAAATTGAAAAGGATGTTGCCCATCGTAATTATTTTGTAAAATAACATATAAGAGGTTGGTTAGAGAAAGCGTTACCGCACTTACCAAATAATCGTTATGGTTCTAAACGTATCAGAATAAGTTTGGACCACCTCTCCAAAAAAGTGAAAGGAGGTGCACTCATGTGTGTGATCCGAGTAATGTTCCTATTGAAATATACTATTATGAAGATATATACGATCCACAATTTTTGAAATGCTTCTACAGTGATGTAGCTTGTCTAACTAACTCTAATATGTAACGGTGTTCCAATCCTATTCGGATACATGAGGGAAAAGGATCTGAGGATACGAACAAATTTTCCGCAAAGCAACCACTGAGGTTGTACGGCCAAAACCTTACAGGAAAACATTTGGGCCCGTGTCTGATTTGATTTGTGCCTGCGACTCGGTACGACGCTATCATTTCATTGTTCTGCAGACTTCATCATCATTGTGATTCTGATTGTTGTATTTATAACATAACCCGTATTGAAGTGGCTGGTGCATGGGAAAACAAGAGTCAAAGAGTCACTTCATTTTTTGACTCATCCCCTCTATTAAAACAATGAACTCCGGGAGGATTAGCAGTTTCATCACGTACTCCAAGAAATCATTATCTTTTTCAGTATTTTCAGTCCAACGCAATGGCTCAGCGCTCAACACATTAATCTCAGTCTCATACTCTATTTACTCTTAAGAGTCTTTGTACTCCAGTTTATTGCGGGTGACGTGCGACAGTTTTATATTAATTTTAACAATTAAAAATCGGAGGTACAGCACGTCAAAAATTTGATGCGGTACAGTGTAGTCATCATTTGTCCTAATTCTGTGAACATATTCTTTTTCGTATAAATTTCTAACAGTCCAAATGAACTAGACTCGACATGCGTCGAGGACTGCATCTATTATTAAATTGGAGTTTATGCCCTGAGTATATATTGGCCAAATATTGATTTTATTTCTTGGTATAGCATCGTATGACTTCGTGAGCTAATCGAGTTTCCAGGAAATTTCCGAGAATGCAAAGGTGACTTCAGTGTATTATTTCACAGATTAATAATTGAATAGAGCATAGTAGAAATGCGAGGAAAAGACGAGAAAGTTTCCTATTCCCGAAATCGCAAATCTATGAGAAATATTTTCTAGTACGTATGCACCAACACTGTATCGTAGTAAAAATGCAACACAAACCCGCCATGTTGGGGGTTCTATCCTTCGTCCAGGCGTGGATTGAAGCTCATCTTCCTATATTCCAATATTTTTCCCAAATAAAATGGAGCAAAAGCACAAAATGTATACAAAATGGTGTGAGAGACAACGTTTATTATTTCTACCACAATACTGATTCTACTACGATACCAACAATATAGATTTCCGAGCACAGTACATTGAATACATATACGTACAAACTCTTAGAACAAATATATGATTTTATCGTATCATTTTTATTAAGAACCCGGAATCATACTTTGTATTATATTCCAAAATCCAACTATGTACTCTACCAGTATTATTTTGTTCTCTCCTTACATAAATAAATTATTAAGACTTATGGCTTCACAGACGTTTATTTGTTGGTTTTTGAGTTTTTGAGAACAAGTTTACAACAGAGCAGTCGTGTCAATTCGAGTACCAGGAAGGAGAAGGATTTAAAGAGTTTTACTGAACTAATTTTAGAAATATATTATTGTGGAGTGAAGTCATGCTGGCAACTGGCAAGTGGTATTGTTATTCTTTTGTAAGGTGCTTCCTTCAAAGTAATTTTTGGGGTGAAGCTAAAGCTATGGTCATTTTGTGTTTTTCTTAATCATTAGATGACCCAATGATAGTCAAGATGTAAATGAAGATGTTGACAATGTCAAGGTAGAGACTGTAAACAAACAAGAATGGGGGTTATTAGAAAAAACCATTTCCGAATCTCAAATAAAAATTTCAGCTGGCATTGGCATAGATGCAATACGGGATGAATTCCTGGAATTGCCTCAAAACCCTGATTAAACCTTAATTAAACCAAAACCTTAATTAAAAAAAATTATAATTCTAACTTCACATATTCAGTTCAAAATAATTTGTCATTTTTATACTAAGTCGCAAGGCTAACATTGTTGACTGGCAGTGACTATTAATAAATTGGTAAACCGATATATATTTCATCTTACTTGAGTGCGGCGAAGATGTATTCTTCTGGGGAAATGGAATATTTGTGTTTCCCTCCCATCATCATCTGAGTGTCGTAGACCAGGTATATGGAGAATAGGAGGGCTCCCAGGCAGGCGTAAATTAAGTTGACGATTGGGAAAGTGTGTCTCAAGAAAATTGCAAGGATCGAGAAGATGAAGAGAATGATGACCCCAACGAAAAGGATTCCACCGATGGCTGTGAAGTCAATTTTTGTTTGAAATGAGAAAATTGTGAGTGCCAAACAGACCACAGTTGTGATTCCAGCTGCCAGGAGTACTTCATTTCGACTGTCGGAATTAAATATTTTCAAGTTAGTTATTGTGTCGAAAAATTCTCTCTTTATAGAACAATCGGATTTTCTCAATAATATAACCCAGCTAAAATTTGCCACTTATCCGCGATATGCCTAGTTTTTAATAATAGAATAGAATCAGATATCGATCGGTTTCATCTGATCAGACAAAAAAATTTGGTACAGGCCTAAAAGAAAACTTCGGTACAAAAGCGTTCGAACATTAACGAAAACCATCGCGAGGTCAAAGTGAGTTTGATAGGGTCATTTTTGTAACACCGTATCAAATACCTTATGTAACCTAGTTTTAGTCCCGATTAATCTGTCCTATTTTTGAGATTAGAATGTCATCCCATTTCATTCAAGAAAGAAAACATGGAAAATTGACAAATATACTTACCCGTACGTAGATGAGGCTGCTCCGAGTACAAATCCTTCGACAATCGTGAACAATCCGAGAAATATGAAGTTTTGTGGTGGTTTCCTTCGGATGGATTCACAGCAAGCAAGAACGAGTAAGAGGACAATGCTGAGGACCAAAGCAGCAATGAAGAATCCTGGATTCCTTTTGGTCCAAAGTTTTAGCCCGTCATGGAACATGAAGAGGGTGATGAACCCGACTGTCACCAAAAGTTGCAACATCAGAATACTGTACACTTTCCTGTAAGGAAAATAAGTATGGTTGGAATTTTATGAATCGAAAAGACATCCCGGAATCTAGACATGCATTTCATCAAAATAAATACTTCTTCTCTCAAATATTTAAACCATATTTTCATTTTTCATCAAGGTAGACGCAAATTTTGCAAAATACAACTGCAAATTTTTATCGAAATGAGACTTTTTATCTGAAGAGTGAAGATTATAGGTGTAACGTGATGAAAAGAGTACTGACTGATTTACCGTATAACCGGCAATTCAGATATACTATCAAAAATAAAACTAATATAAGAATATAAACCATAGGGTATGAATGATAACGTAACACCATACAGCTAAAATCCATGATAGAGCGTCAGAAAAACATCTGATTTCCGAGTAAAATGATAAAATTATAATTCTACAGAGTTTTAACGTCCAGGAAATGAGATATACCAGATCGACAAAACATGCCGAGAACATCAGTTTTGCTTGTAATAAGAATCACAGATACGGTGGACGACAAGTACAAATTGTGTAAACCGGATATTACCAAACTGACGAAGGTTTTTAATCTTGAATTCTACTATTCTAGTATAAATTTCAATATTTCAGCCACAAAAGACTCAATTTTAATTTACATGGTAGAACAATTAAGGCTCTGTTTAACTAACTAATCGCGTGAAGAAAAGGTCACTAGAGCATTCATTTAAAGCCCAGATTAGTGTCAAAAACAGGTCATACCTGATAAATCCCCGTCTGATACTCTTCTCTGTGAAATCCATGTTGCCTAGACCGGCCCCATAAGCATCGTCAGGTTTATTCATCTCACTAAAATTGTGACGATTCCCCTCGGTGTCTACATTGAAGCCATATCCTGTTTGTTGACCTGGATATCCACCTTGTGCGGGATAAGCTCCACCTTGTGCTTGTGGTGGGTAGCCTCCTTGTGGTGGGTAACCTCCCTGTGGTGGGTAACCTCCCTGTGGCGGGTAACCTCCCTGTGGGGGATAGCCCCCTTGTGGCGGGTAGCCTCCTTGTGGTGGGTAACCTTGCGGTGGATAACCCCCATAACCAGGCTGTCCTTGTGGAGGGGCACCTAAGTTAAAAAGCAGACTAAATAAATCTTTCCTCAAATTTGATTGATTTTCATCGTAACCCCCAGACTAGGTGATGCGACCAACCTTCGGGCTTAACTTTATCGACTAGTACATTCCCCTGATTATCGAACTGCCAGAAATTCTTTTCGTCCGAACGGCTCCTGAGTGGTAACGCCATTATATTTGATTTTGAACGATTCTCAGGAAGGAGGTAATCGTGAAACAGTAAAAATAACTTTTGTAACTGAATTAATGAGTCAATTCGAGCTTGAATGCTGTTTAGCGTACTACAGAGAGTAACACCGAATTCCCTAGCTACAGCCACCAAGGCAACCCCACTTTGAAAGTGGTAACTTTCAAAGTTCCACCTCCAAAGTAGCGTACATTTTTAAATTGTAGAAGAGCATAATTTCTACATTCTAGAGAACCGAAGTGAGATACGAAGGGCGACTGACCGTCGAAAGAAACATTTTGGGGAAGGGAAAACAAACATGAGACATCCAATGACGGTCAGAAGAAAAATGTAGGGAAGAGAAAATATAAACGACTGTCGGAGGTGTTGAGAGTAGGGGGTTAAACAATGATATTATGATATGCAAGATACTCTCTGCAATAAATAATTTTAAAAGAATCTATGGGTATGTTTAACCATTACAAACACGATGCTCTTAACCAGATGAACATAATTGATAATGGCGTCGCCAGATAATTAAGTTAATTAATACCGGTTAGAAGAACTGTCTAAAGTGTTAGTTAAAATTTGAATCCTGTGCGACGCGACTACGTACTGCTCGGCGTTAGTTTCTAAGAAGATTTTAGGTACAATTTGTATCACGAGCTACAAAATAATATAAATGATTAACATATGAGGATGAGGTCATTTGTTTCGAGACAATATGAGCTGCATAAATAACTTAACTTGAACATGAATTATTATGAGAGTACTACTAGTACTAGTACATAACGTTCACTGTTGTTTGCATCCTACAAGTTTGAGTCCGTCAATTCAATTCAAACCAGTTAAGTTTGCGGTTAAGGGTTAAGTCTGTGTGAGTACAATTTATAATCAAAACTGACTACAAAGGTCAAAAGTAAATACGTAAATACTTCTACGAACACCAACTCGACTTCATTTTCGCGCTGCAGTTTCTCCATTCTTTGTTGGTAATTTACCAAACTGTGCTACTACTACGGGTGAATTAATTATTATGAATATTTCATGAAATGACATTGATCATACAACATACATCCATGACCAATTGGATAATTTTTTAACTACGCCCAACATAAAGTTTCTAAGTTGTTGGTATGTTGGTATATTAAAAGTCGGGTCACTGACTGAGAGTCCACAGCGGTCATTCATATCCATATC
Organism: Protaphorura quadriocellata; assembly: GCA_034698945.1. NCBI lineage: Eukaryota > Metazoa > Arthropoda > Collembola > Poduromorpha > Onychiuridae > Protaphorura > Protaphorura quadriocellata. The sequence goes on from JAQGCA010001652.1 coordinate 13,077, forward strand.
AATATCCATATGAATCAGAATTTAAATTTAAATTTGTCTGACTTGACCTCACTCCGACCAAAGTGAACTGTGACAAATAATACCCACCAACCACCTTCCAACTCTGTACAGTGTTAGCTCTTGATACCAAGATCAAGCTAGAATAACACCAATAACAAGACTACCTACCCAGAAAAATCTACCTAATTTTCCAGTTAATTGTCACAAAAATACTCGAACGTGGAGATTTTGGAACTAAAGTCGATGCCTCGATGCCGTCACCGCTTACTTGCCAAATTAATTCAACCTAAATTTACTAACTAGAATAAAACCTAATCTAATTATAATTTTAAATCAAAATCACACTTACTTGGAGTCCCGTAACCTTGTTTATCTTGATTGAACATTTTTATATTATTGTACTCTTGCAAGACACAACCACGTCAATTTCACTGTCAAAATTCCGTCGAACGTTCACTGTTTACTGTTCACTACTCACTGCTCACTACAACTGCTGTTTTCAGGTCACCGAATTTGAAAAATTCCGCACGTCACTGACTGTTGACTGCGACCAGGATACTGTAAATACAAAAACCGTATGGTATTGGTATTATTATAAATCCGCACAAATTGCAAATCAAAACGCAAGAGTCCGATGTCCGGTCAAGACAGGGCGATCACCGGTCGGTGGAAAATAACAGAATAAAGAAAATGAGTGCCGACGAAGGAAATATTCCAAGGAAAGAAAATCGATCAAATGTATCGATTTTAATTCACCCGGGTAGTTTAGTTTACTGGGACAGCCACAGCCGCCGTGCCGTATGGACGTACGTATTACGTATAAGTATAATGTTATGATTTATTTAATTACGACTCTAGAAAATTCTCGTTCAATTATTTAGGTTACTTACCGTTCCCGTACGTATGTCTTGAATTCAAATGTTCACTGATGATAAAATTCACTGAAAAATAGAGACGTTGAATGATCGAGAAACTTTTGTGAGTGATTTTTGAGTATTATTTGTTTTGGTGTAAAAGTAGGAGCGAGGCATGTGACTGGTGAGTCAGTAAATAGGATTAGAGAGGTTCTGACGTCGTAGCAAGAGATAGGTAGAAAATTCGAGAACCGCAAAGTTGTACCACTCAATTCAATCCCAACCCGCATCATTTAGTATAACCACAAGGCAATCGATCATGGCATCCGGTAATTTTCGACGTAGAGTTCGATCCGTTGGACGGACAATGTATCAATGTATGGTAGCTCCCTTGAAGAGGTCTTCTACAGTAGTGAAGTTACTCTGTACTGCTGAGTCTACTTTCCTTAGGTCGAATTAAAAGTAATTCATGTCTCTATCTTTGGCAGATAAACCTAAGAGCTAGTGCTTTATAATTACGGTGAAAGTCAATCAATACTACTAATCGTGTTTTACCACAATTTGCCGATCACAAACATTGATTGTAATACTTGCGGCCTAAATTAGAGCCAAAGTTTGCATTCGACGACTCTGACACATTTATGTTAGAGCCGAGGTTTGTATTCGATACCAGGTTTATATTCGGTCATTCATTCTAATTTCGTTGGACGAATCGACTCTCTCATTCTCATAATTTTATAGCATACTATATACCTTTGGTCTAATTTGGTATTCATTAGTATTTAGTAATTAAATAACTTCGGTCTGCTTGTAAAGGAATTGGCTTGTCTTGTGGCGTTGTGGCTTCTGGTTTCTGATAGCCACAAAAAATGTGACATCGTGTGGCAAGAACATTAGGACCAAATTCCAAATATTGTCAATGGTTTCCTTGTAGCTCAATTGGTAGAGTACTTGACCGGCAATCAGGAGATCCGGATTCGATTCCCGGCAAGGGTAACAAACTTTTGACATATTTGGAATTTAGTATTTGTCCTTCCTAAAAATTTTCAATGTCGTTTATATTAAATTATAGAACACTAATCTTAGCAAAATATGTTCTGAAATTATAAATTTCGATGTGTTTGTGGGTTGCAGCCTGTGAAAAAAAAAATTATTCTGTGTTACTAAATACATCGAGATGGAAGGAAAGCTGAGTAATTAATTCTTAATCTGCTGTTTGGAATTGGAAACGGATAAGGTTTTATAAACCGCAAAAAGTCATAGTGTCAAATTAAATTAATTGCTTTCTTGGTGTGGTTTTATAGACTTATGCTCTCGTCAAAACAGAATTATTGTGATTCAGTAAAATAGGACAAAATTCCTCCGTGTGAATAACCTATTATCTCAAATGTTTAAAAAAATAAGAGAATTTCTTCGTTGATTTACGGAAAGATATCATTACAAAGTAAAAATTTTGAACAGATTCTACGGATCTCCGTCCGCACAACAATTAGGTTTGGGATAAAGGATAAGAGTCCGATCTGATTTTGGATTTCAAACCAGAGAAGTATTGTTCAGACACTAGACGCGACCTGACGCTCAGAGTTCACGTTCGGGTAGGAATAAGTTGTCGACTTAAAGTCAAACAACAGAGTATTGGAACTCTTTGATGTTTGGAATAAAAACATGTGCAGCAGGAAAATGAATCGTTAACGGAATTAACCGCTGCTACGCTATTGTTCAGATTGCAAAAATTAAGCCTTAACTATTTCTTGGATAATGGACGGTACTGAATGGTATTCCTACAGTATTATGATTTTTGGCGATTCATAACCGACCTTGTCCCTTGTGAAGAAACTATAGGTACGGTATTGACTTCCTGCATTACAAGTTACAAGTGTTCATGACTCCCAGCTAATTTTAGATTAGAACGAACTACAAAATATGCAGGAACAATCCGTTTTGAGTGGTATCGGAATGGTATTGAATGGTTTGCACGGTATTCCTTCTACCTTATAAATAGGCATGACTCACCGCCCGATAAAATAAATAAAATGTATATGTATTTAGTCAGATTATTCAGCGCGCTGAACGATGGACGCTGCGCGCTGGTGATGACGTGAGATCAAAATGCGGAGTTTAAGTACGTCATAGTCGACCGAGCGCACTTGGGAAAATGCAAGGGTAGGTACCAGCGTCTTTGATCTTAGCATTTAAAGAACATACGATAATAGTGTCGTCCTACGAATCTTGGTGGCTTTCATCAGCAAAATTTAAAATCAAAGCACTACTTTCGGTCGATCCATAATTGTCCTGTTCAGATATGTCATTGTGTGGATCCTTTTCTTCCACAGAGATAAAAGAGACCATGTCCTTTCCTATGTTCCTTATGTCTTTTAAGTACAAGAAAGGGAGAAAGGAAATCTAGAAGAGCAAAGTTTTCTAGAACCACGATTTGTTTTGTTTGTTTGGACATGATGGGTGAGTCAACCTGCTCTACTCAGCTGTTTCAATTCCAAAACCAAATCTGACTTTTACTTTGAACGAACAAAACCCGAACGAATTGAAAACGTGTTCAAAGTGAAACCCAGGTGATTTGATGTTTTTT
>JAQGCA010001653.1:0-16513 GCA_034698945.1 Protaphorura quadriocellata
TGTGGACTGGTTTATGGCTCTTGACAAATATTAAAATTGTTCCTCGGCAAGACCAATCTGGTTTACTGGAACTCTCCTCAGATGCAAGACAGTCTTCACTGGAAAGGTAATTAATCTTTCACAGTAAGCAGTGTTCATAAAACTCCAGGCAAATACTGAAATTGCCATGCCACCAGGCAAATAATGGTTTAAATCAGGCAAATAGTGGGAAATAATGGAAAATGGCAAATAATCGGTAGAAATCATCAGGAGTTACAACTACACTATTCTAACAAAAGGCCCTTTGCCTATGCTCATTTTCACGTAGGGAGTTGTAGTTAACAGATTTTTTAAACTAATATTTGTAGGCTGCATCACGATGTGATTGTAACTTGGTGACCTTGATATTTTGTATGACGAAATTGGTAAAAAACAAACCTTGACTACGGTCCCTTCTAATAGGTACTCCAGTACTGACCACAACGAGTTGTTACTTTGTTACACCGAATAAGTGAATGGGAAATAAATCTCCCATAAGCACCAAAAGCACCTCGTTGTTACGAAATTAATAAAGAGGTCAAAAATGCCTCATGCAATCCATGTACTTCATATTAGGTTGCAAACGGATTGACGGTCGTAAATTCATTCGTTACAAAAATGGAAAGTCTGAAAATCATTTTCAATATTGGCCAACCTCTTAGGGAAATAGTTTTATTTACTTGGGAAGTTACAAAAAAAGTTAGAAATGGCTTCTTCCACACGGCGTAGCATGTGCTGCTTGTGTTTTAGGTTTTGGCTTACCAATAATGTCAACCAACGGTCATGGCTTCGGCTACGTTAGATGTATTTTTAACAGCTGAATAAATTTTTTCAATTTGGGTTAACAAATTTATGGAATTTTGAAATACAGAAATACTATTGATAGTTTCTGAGACGGTGTTACTGCATGTTTTTGGAATTTGAACTATATCGAGCCTAATTGCACTGAGGAAATCGACTGTTTCTGGATTTTAAATCCTAATTTTTGCTGTGCATGGAGTAATTGAAGCTGAACTGTCAACTCGAAATTGTGTATTACGATAGAGAAACGAAAAACCGTCGCCTGAAATTTGTAATTTTGAACTTCGTTAGAAAATAATACGCGCATGTGTCGTGACTATTTGCCATTATTTACCATTTGCCATTTCTGCGAAAATATGCCATATGGCGGCATTATCCACTATTTGCTACTGGCATTTACCACTTGCGAACACTGACACTAAGGTGTTAGCGTGTGATTGATCGAAACTTTAGAAAACAAAAATTGAATGACTCAGTAAAATTGCTTCCATTAACATCAGAATTTGTCCGGTAGTATTTAGCGTTGACCGTTTGACCGTTCTCTACTACGTGCAATGCTGTCACGCGTTGTGAACAAAAGCCTTCGGCGACCATTCGATTCAGAGGGTGTTTGACTTTTCAATCGCAGGAACCTTACTTTTGTCATTAATTTGGTAACGATCGTTGTTACTGTGTTACCCGTATAATCTACCCCCACGCAGGATTCATCTCTCCACAGGACCTGGTCAAGTAATTGTTAACCTCTGTGACCATTAGTGCACTATAACGCTTCCGTCACAATTTTTTCCACTAAAACGGTCCTTGATATTTTTTTCAGGTCAACAAATGTAGAGGCCGAATTTTGTAAGCTGTCTTACCCAATGGCGTCTTCTTGACGTGACGGCAGATGGTTTCCTTTGAGATATTGTTCTATCGGTTTTCGTAAGTTTCTGAGTAGTTTAGAACGCGAGCACATTTCCGAATAGGACCAGTCTGATTTTGTCTCATCTGCTCTCGGATGACTCGATTAGTGCCTGGCGTACACTTTACACTGCGTTTCGGCTTCTTTTTAACAGTGTTATAAACCGTCGTCCTAGAACATTTTAAAATTTAGGCAATTACCGTCGGACTATTCCCGACTACTCATATCGTTTTTATTTAAACTCTGTTGGTTTCACGTATAGACAATCCCTTCGGCTTCATTTTCCAAAAAGAATTTTGAGAATTGCTTCCGTCGTCTTTGAGAAACTCACGAGAGACTGAAATGTCACACCCAAAAGTGAAAGTGTGTAAAACTAAGTGCGCCACACTGTATGATAAGACGGAACTCGATTTCCTATTGACCGATATGTATTCTTTACGATATTATATTATATTAATATTTTTATTTTCTTGATCTTATTTTTTCAGTTATATTTCTTTTGCATTTTATATTTACATTTCAATTTCAATTTCAATTTCTAGTAGTCGTATCTTCCTATATCCATCGACTCAGTGATCCTTGAGAACTGTCTTGAGGAAATTATATTGCTGCGTAATTGGAAAAAATCAAAAAAGCTAAAGTTTTAGTTGTGTAATTTCTTAATTAAGCATTGGTTTTATTATTTATTGTACACACATTATTTACGGACGGGATATTGGGTTGAGGTTGTGGTAAGATGGCGAGGAGGCAAATTACTTTATTACAACGGTGAACAGAAGTGTTTAGTGTGAAGTACGCACTTTCTTCGATAACTTAGTGTAGCTAAGAATCAATGCACAGGATGCGATCTCAGTGCTAGTTTGTTGTGAAAGCAGTCCTTAAGTTCACTATCGCCATGTTTAGAGCCAACCAGTCACGGGACGTGTATCTGAGTGATTATTGTGACAACCTACCTACTCTGACCTAATCGGCTCAAGAGAAAATGAGAACTAAACTACTAAATGGTCTCGATTCGACGATCATTGTTGAGTCAAACTATCTACAGTCCTGGTTTTAGAGTAGTTCTAACAACTCAAGTATCCATATTGGCATTTCTTAAAATTACGTAATGCGCTTTGATTAGAACTTACGTAGTTCCATAGTTTTTTTACTAAGTAAATTCTGTTTCAAATCCTTGGCTGTACTGTAGAAATGTATGTAATGTATACTGTGAACGAATAATGTTTAAAAAATTTAACGCAATGCTAACATGGCTAGCACGACGTTAATTAACCGAAGGTAGCTATTCAATTCTACGTCGTCACCCATAAAACCCAAAGAAAAATGAGATATGATTATGACTTATGAGAGGTTTTTCTTTCTTTACAGATTTGCAGAATACTCTCAGATTAATACGGACCCATATCCAGACGACAGGGAAATAGTACCGGATGAGTTTAACGATGCAGTACATGAAGTTACAGATGACCTTGCTTCAAATTTGCAAGAGGCAACTCCGGGTCTTACGTCGACCCCCTTCATGGCAAAACGAAAACAGTTGCTACAAACTTTTTTACCAACGTCTGGGTCATCCTCTACTTCTGTACCGTCACCGCCGGTTTGGCCATTTCCCACACTATCCCGTCCTCGGACTACACCCGGCAGTCCTGAGTCTGACAGCTCCGTTGCTTGGGAACTTGAGGTCACTGTACTTGACGCCAGTACACCTAGGGTGGAATTATTTCTGAACACATCCCCAGATCAAGTATCGGTACCTGTGCCTGGAGACCCAGTCATTGATTCACCTTATGTTGACGTGGTCACAAAAACACCTTCAAACCAAACGAGTCCTCAATTATCCATTTCCCATCAAATTCAATTAGCAAGTTCAAAATCGGTCGACAGTTCTGAAGAATTTTATGAGACGCCTGCTGCTGTAGAAAATGAGATAACTTTGCTTGTCACTCCAGTGGCGCAGACGAATTCACAGAGAACGGACTCGCCTGTACCTGAGGCCCAGGTCATTGTGACCGCAGACGACAAAGACCAACCGCCGTTATCACAACCTTCAAATTCCCCCTCTGGGTCTTGCACTAACATTAGCCCTGACCGAAATGAACACATTTCGAGTCAAGGTAGTTCTCCGGGTTTGTCACAATCGTCAGTTTACCATTCCTGTGTTAGTTATGGCGAATACTAGAACCTTTTATGTCAATCGCTGGAATATAAGAAATCAATTAGTGCATAGCAAATGATCTGGCGAACGAGACCTCAGGACTTTTTAGTTACTCGTAATTTGCAAACAGAAAATGCAAAAATTGTTGTTGCAGAAATGTTTGACTACGAAACTTTGTTTTAAAACACGGCTTGGACATAAATCTGTACCTGTAAATGTATACGTAGAGAAGTTTGAACCATTTACAATAAAGTAATCCGTGCGAAAATTTTCATTCATTCGTTTTTCAATTGTTGTTAAGGTTTGACCAAATTTTTATTGTTGATTGATTGTTTTTAAACTGAGTGATTCCCGAGTTTTTATTCCAAAAGAAACTTTAAGCTAGATTTTGTTGTATTGTGGCTTGTATACAAATAACATAACCGCTCGATTTCATTCCTTACTAATTAGGGGCATTGATTCCGGTCACTTTCGGTCAGATTCCGGCAAAACCGGGAGCCATCGCGCGACCCTGATTCTCCAAAATCCCTGAAGCCTAGAGAAATTATGGATTCCTAGTCTTAAGTAACTCCGGACACCCAGTCTGGAGTAACTCCGGACTCCCAGTCTGGACCAGATCTAGACTCCCAACACCCCATGATCCCCTTGACAAAACAGACTGACCCCTCGTTGGACATATGAAGAAGTGAGTTGATTGGAGAGAAGGAAAAGTTTGTTAGTGTGTTGTAACATTGTTGTGTTCTCCCGACTGCCCCGCCTCTCCTACTCGTCCAATGGAAAATATACTCAATTTGTAAAAGTGCGCGTTGAGAAGAAAAGACAGTGAGAGAGAGAAGCAAAAAAGCCAACAGAAGATTATTACACTTTTGATAGCCCTGAGACGTGGACGTGCTTTTGTAAATTCTCACATTTTTTAGAATTTTGTTATATTTGAATTTCACTTTATTCCTATTATTACTTATTTACACCTAATTTTCTAAATAAATAACTTTTCTTAGTAAAGGAGACCCTACTTGTTCCTTATTACTGGATAGACGACTCCTTAGGACAGTAGTTGAACAGAAAGTTTGGAAAAAAGGAATTAGGTTGTCGAGTTTGATAGGAACTGAATTCTAGAAATCAGAGCAATCGAAGGAGAGAAATATTTAGGGCAATCAAGAGTTGACACCGGAAAAGTCCGCAGTTAGTCCGGACAAATCCGGAGTTAGTTCAGACAAGTCTGGAGTTAGTCCAGGTAAGTCCGGAGCTAGTCCGGACAAGTCTGAGTAGTCCTGATAAGTCCGGAGGTAGTCAGGACAAGTCTGGAGTTAGTTCAGACAAGTCCGAATTTAGTCCATATAAGTCCAGAGCTAGTCAGGACAAGTAAGGAGTTAATGCGGACAAGTTTGGAGTTAGCCCAGATAAGTTTGGACAAGTTCGCAGTAAGTCTGGACAAATCCGTAGTTAGTTCAGACAAGTGTTGAGTTAGTCCGGACAAGTGTGGAGTCCCTGACTGTATAGAAGATAAGTCCGGAGTTATTTCCAGACTTATCTTGAAATTTTCTGGAAATTTATATTTCATTTTTAATTTAACCTAAAAATTCCAAAAATTTCCTAAAAGGTTCAAAAACTCGCCAAAAATTTCTTGAAGTCGAGAATTTTTCATAAACAAAATTAGAATCATTTTAAAAAATTTCATGATTTTCTGAAACGAAGAAGTACTCAATTTTATGGACCAATTTTTTTTGCACAGCCGGGCTTTTTTATCGCTCGACTGTTAAGTAACAATATTGGAAATGCTTTTTGTTAAACTTGGTGACTCAATTCTCAAAATTCGGCCCAATATTTGAAGTCATGCATTATCTTAAGCTCTCAAGGCCTGACATAATGGAAACGCACTCAGGGACTCTAAAATGTATAGGAAATAAAAATAAGCTGTGCAGTTAGCTTTTCTACATTTATCTAGGGAGTTACATACTATTTATATAATAATTTTATATTACATAAATTTTATATATCAGAGCCACAACGAGTGGATTTTGAAACTCATTTTACGCCAACTCTACTTCGAAACTAATTATGTGTAGATTGAATTATGATTATGATGACACATATGATAAAATCGTGATTATAATTACTAATTAGATAATTTAATTTCACAGAGTCAGGTTGTGAAAATCAAAACTACAACAGCCCACCTGGATGGAACGAACCGTGTTTGGCTGTCTTGAAATCCTGTGAACAGTTTAAGGTGTTTACCGTACCGAATTATGCGAACAACTAATCCACCTCTCTGGCAAAATTTAAATATAGAGAAGCAAAAAGTTTTGGCATTGAAGTCATCAGACAAGAACCTCCTTGGAAAACTATAACTAATTTCTTTCAAAATTGGTGATAGTTCTACAACAGGAAAAAGGGTAGTTCTACTTTAGAATATCCATGAAAAGACCAGCATGAGCGGTGCTACTCAATCTTACGGGTATTTGGATCCAACGTATTTTGATCGTGTTAGAAAAGGATTGAAAGCAGACGGAGTGGAGTAAGATCAAAACTCTCATTGACCTATTTTACGGTTTGAGCCCACAGATTTATTTGTAGCCTAATATTTCTTGCTAGTACTCTATTATATTATAATCGTTTTACTGTAACACTTATAAATTCTATATTTATATTTCCCTGGTAGGATTAGCATTCTCAAGTAGCAATAATATTGCTACGTATAGTATTTGACGTACTTACACGGAAAGATGAATTGTACATTATAATTGAAATTGAAATTAATTGACTAAAACAAGTTTACGGGAAGTTGTACTCTCTGTTCGCGGTGGCTTTGATATCGAATTATGTTTTGTTGAAAAATGTATTCAGAAGGAAATCAATGATACTGTGCCCTGAAATATCAAGCCATGATGAAATCAAAATATAACGGTGGAAAAAGGAGAGAAAAGAGAAAGAGGAAGTCGTGCATTATTATGATTTCAAATTAATTTATATTAAGACTAAAGTCGAATGCAATGGGATTTCGGATAAAAACTGCCGAGTTAGAAGCGGAGCTTTTAATTAAGACTTCACCATCTAAACATGCCCGCCTTCCGTCAAGCTTGAAATAAAAAAATCAGCAAATCTTTTGAGACACTGTTACAAAATGTATATCTCAAAATTGAAGAAATTCAAATTGTCAAATAAGTATCATAAAAACATTTATTGGTCATTTTTGAATTTGTTTGAAATTTTTTCGAATTGTCATAAATACGTTCAAAATATTTAAAGAATGAAGTTCAGTTGAAAATATTGGTCAAAAGAATTTATAAACATACGAATTAATTTCGACTATATACGAATTATGTAACCATATATTTTATTCGCCACTAATAATTCTAATTACGAACCGGCTCCTTACAGTTACAAGGAACTTATATTTCAAAGAACTCATACTTAACTTAGCCGTCCGATTTATGATTTATAACATATTGACAAATTACGTGAAGTAAACCGATTAGCTAAATTGCAGTTAAATAATGTGCAAAAAGTGCAAAAAGAAAATGAGTCCGAACGTAATTTTTTTGCAAAAACTATACTCAAAATGGAGATACTGAAATAAATTAAACAGACATAATTTTGAAGCTAAATTTAAAACAATACCCACGCGTTGAGATATAAACCCACCACCTCCTCCAACCTTTCTCCAATGGAGAATCAGTTCCACCCATGTAAATCGTAGTCCTTTTAAATAAAGACTAACACCACTTTTTCCTTAAAATAGAAGTGCTCGCCTTCTTTCTTAATGTGATTTTATTTAAAAAAATACTTGGGTGACATTAATGAGTCGCAGCACATCTCTACCAGCTGCAATTGGAAATATTACACGAACATACGTTTTCAATCCACTAAAACCGACTAACGGGTTAATGGTCCTGTTTGGTAGCCGTGTTCATTCGTCCCGAAGTAACAATTACTCCACCATCTACGCACTAACGATTTTTATAATTCAGTTTTCTGCAACTGAACTTTGATTATTATTTAACTATTTTTAAACTATAGTAGGAAAACATATTATGCTTATCGGGTAATTTCAAAGGAACCCAAAAATGTTTCGTCCAATTCCTCGGCTCCTCTTATGCATCTACAACGTTCAACAGACGTATTATCCAAAAAATAGTTCACTAGCCGAAAATAAATTTCAATACTAACTACAATCACCTGATAAGAAAATAGTTCAATTGTCTTCTCAAATATCTCTTGAACGTAAATTCCTCTACATCCCACTTCCCTCTCAAAATACCATACAAATGCTGTAGTGTAGAGACCAACTAATTTATCCTTGTCAAAAGTGACGTTCGGTACGGGAAGAACGGCTAGAAGAATAAACGTGTTCAACGGAAAAAACAGGACCTCGTTTTGCTCATAAGTTGCTCTTGTAATGTCACTGATGACGCTCGAAGTAAATATTTTCTGGCTTCTATTTTTTGACTTCTTTGAGACAGTCTCACTTATCGCCAGCAGTAGTGTGGTCAGTATTTCGGGTCTCACACGGGCGTCTTCTCTCAGCATTTTAACGAATTCTTGTACGGTTACCACGTGTTTTGCCCTCGGTAGCTTCAATCTGTGTTCTCTCAGCAATTTTAAATTTAGATGGTCATGTCCATTGGTGTCAACGGGAGAATGAGGAACTGCGGTTCTTTGCAGCAACTTTAAATATTCCGCAGACATTGAACTTATACTATCTTTGTTTATACACCTGGCTATTTTTGCGTCCGCGAACCATGTCAGAAGTTCTCCACATAAGTCAAGGTTGGCCACCCCAATCCAGATGGGCAGGCAAGATGATAAATTGGTTGCAGGAATTAGTGTACAATCTATTCTATCACTTAAAAATTTTACATAATTTATATCACATGTGTCTCCTAAATTCTTTAAGACAATTTCCGACAATCCCAATGTACGGCTAATATAAATTGGCCACTTGAAACCCAATTGTCCTCTTGAAAAATATGTGATTAGGGCTTCCGCTATTAATATATTGAGATAGTCGGAGGGTTTGCTCAGCACATTTGAAGGGAGATTCTTGGAATTTGGCCTCTCTGCTTCTCTCTCAACATTCTCCAGAATAGATTTGGTTGTCGTCTCAAGTAGTTGCCGGCATGGGTCCAAAACAAATTTTAGCCATTTAGATATCTCAATGGCTTGGACTTCGACAAAGTTCTCGGCTACTGTTAATTGGCTAGACGATATATAATATTGACATGACGAAAAGCTTAGTGATAAAATGGATTCAAGGGAAATTCCCAACGGAGATCGTGTATTATCGCAATTTGGCTGTCTTGCTAAACATGTATGCTCGTAAACAACTTCACATCTTGCAGCAGTTGGTAGATTAACTTGTGTTATCAGTGTCTGTACACAGTTATATCGCTGTAAAAGTTTTTTCAAAACTTTTTTAGCGTTGTCAATTTTTTTTGAATCCCTGCTAGAATTGAGGACGAGTCCTTGTGCTTCAGCCAATCTGCTAACAACGAAAATATCTTTGAAACATGACGATTCATTACGATGCAACTGGTGACCACAGCGAGTGTAGAACTGGATGAATCGAAATGGCAACTCATTTTGAATTGTTCCAAAGTCATAAGTTAGATTTCCACGTCCGGGTAAGTGGAAGACGTAGTAAACATTCCTGGGAGATCCCAACTTCTCTCGTATTCTGCTGATATTCCACATCAAAATATTGGAAGCTTCTGCAAAGGTATCCTTCGCCACGTGTACAGCGACACACATCAGGCTCGACGAGTTTGTATTTATTTCAGCATAGTTCAATGCAATCTTTTTCCAGTTCACGTTTTCTGTTATTTTAAGATCTTGACCCATTCTTCGAAACAGAAAGTATATGCAATAATCTTCAGAAGGTTCGTCAAAGAATATTTGGCTTTCCATTTCTTTAGCACAAGCTGAGGTTTCATTTCGAATGCTCGTACCAGCTCCACATGCCACCCTAAGCTGGCTGCGTAGAGAAGTCTGTACCTTCGCCGAGAATGATATCCATTCACTTGGATGTATATTTCGCTTATCGTGACGTGATGATATGTACTCACGTTTTGTACGCGATTCATTAGGCAACGATTCAATTGCATCAGATATTGACTTGTGGATTGAAGAAATCAATTTTGTGAACGCCATACCTGTAAGGCAAAAAAATTAAGAAAGAGATGAGTGCGAGTAGCTGCTGCGGCAGGTCATTGACCTTGCTGTGAATAAAAGTGAAACACTGATTCTGACCACTGCTCTTATTCACAGGAATTGTTGAAAATTAACAGTGCCGTCAATGTCCAAAATTGGAGAAAATAATCCTGTAAGCTGTTATGTCAAATTTTACGTTTTTGAAAAAAATATCACCAAAATTGTCCTACGGATTTAAGGGTACAACGATCCTCCTTCTAGATATCGAAGCCAATTTCAGAAAAAGAACGAACCGAAATCCGTTGAACCGTTTGGAAGACAATAAATTTCTAAGGAGGGGTACATATTTCAGAAATACACCTTATCATACTAGTGAACAATTATCGTAAAATGCACTCATTTCTGTACAGGGTGTCCCTCAAAAGGCGGATCAAGGTTTGGTTATTTCCTGTTGTTATGCAGTTTGATGCCTTTGAAAGCAATGCAATGTTTTGAAACTACGCCAGAATAAAAGCAAATAATGATGATTTTTTCAGCGACACCGTGTATTATTTGTGAATAATACACGGTTAATTTTCTCAAGAGATATTTGTTTGTAATAATAGTGTAACATGAAGGTTGCAGAGGGGTTGCCATCATGGTTTAAATTTAGGTTTATTCTATACTGAAAAGTAGCTATCGCGTTACCATTAATTCCAGTGCAAAGTAGAAATGAAATCTCCAGCATCGAAGTAAACCCTAGTGAAACCTCATAAACAATAGGATAAGCAACTATGGGAGTCAGTCCTTTGAATTGGATTGGTCGTTTCTCTTGAACTGCGAAATCATTCTTGAACTGGAACGCCTCCATGGGTTTTACAAAAGAGAGTGAGTCGCCGAGTCCAGTAATTCCGTCAAACGCAAATTCGCTTCGTAATCTGTATTAAAAATTTCATTTAGTAGTATTGCTTTAGTATAGTTCTGCGTATGAGCGTAGCAATTTCTATGTTGTGTATAGACTCTGACCACATCAATCCTCGCAACCCGTCACACGTGAATTACAAGGAATCGAATCCTACCAGCCGCATAATTAGTGTCTGAGGTTTCTAGTATTAACATTAATTTTCTTTGTAATCAATGTCTTAGACATTAAATATAAATTAATTTAAAAGTTTAATTACTACTCAGGCTGCTTATCGGTTCAAAGTTTTGTGCATAGAATTTGGTTCATACAAGGCGCAAGGATGGAAGACCAGAGTCTACGCAGTGTTAAAGGGGTGTCAAATCTATAATGCCCTCTTCAGAAGCTCAACGAAATCGAAACCCTGGGTTCCAAGGAATTTGGGTTCCAAATTCATTTCAAATCTAAATATCGTATATGAGCAAATAGAACGTGGGAGCACTGTTTGAAAGCGGAGCCACGTGAATCGATGCTTAAGTTAGAATTAATCTTTACTAACCTGCTTAATGAGCATGACCCCACTTCTGCAAGTGACACCGGTGTGGTCGCGTGCATGTTACCTGTAAGTAATATTGAAAGAGTACAACTTTAATTAACATTAACATAGCAATTTGGCGGCTAGCCATTCAATGCCCCCTTCAAAAATTCTGTGCGTTGGACCGCTTGGCTCATAAGTTAAGAAAGGGAGAGTTCTTTAAAATAAACGTTTTGCTCTCACTTTAACTTCCGAGTTCGACTGACACGTCCTACCGGCCAAATTTGCCTGTAACTCAACGAATGTCCATATGTGTTAGCTTTTGTGTCGGAAGCCAAGAAAAATATTCATGTCTGTAATTGTAAAGATATTTATCTTGCTTTTCCTATACCAATTGTTGAGTTGCGTGACTAAATCGAATTTATATTAAGTGCGCTTTGTTCAGTAATTTATTGGCAAAATTGTTTGGTTAGAAAGTTCGTAGAATGATTGGGAAAAATATTAATAGTTCTATTTAGTGAGAACTGGAGTCAAGTGTTTTAGATATCGAGGATAAAACTGTTAATTGTGTCCTCCTTTTGTTTGTGTCCAGAGCAAATTTGAAATTTGGATGTGGACTCACTCACGTTCAATCGCATTATGGCAGTAATCAATAGAAAAGTCAGAGTCAAAATGACGAGTAAAATGTACAATGCAGGGCAGGGCATAACATTAAGAAGATAAAATTGTAATGAGCCTATTTTGCCAATTAGTCCACTGAACTGGACTTTCTATTTTATAAAACCCAGGACATGTTTGCAAATGCTTCAACTGTTATTATAACTGGTAACGACGATTCGTTACCGTTACTAATCCAATTTTCAAGTTTGGTTTTATTAAAGTTTCTTTCCAGACCAACAATTTGCTAAAAAAAATAAAAAATTAATGCTGCTCTCCCTTCGGTAACACCATATAAATAAATTCTATTGAATCCATATTGACTAACTCACTTAATTTCAATTGACACGGGATGTACATAAAAATACCTTAACTAGTTTGAAGAGCTCAGAAAATGACAATTCAGTTGTTTTCCAATCCCTGGCAAAGAATTCCATAATTTATACAGTTATATATTTAGACCAGAGGTCAGCAAAGTTCAAATATATTTTAAGATTTTTTTGGAATTATTGACACAATGTGACTTATAGAGCCGTATGGACGACCTCGGTTTCGCTTAAAAAAGTTGATTCTGGTCGTTTCTCACTTGGAGGGGCACAATAAGTCGGATCGGATCAGATTTGATGGTCAATCCGTTTTGTTCTGTACGTGTTAATTAACGTCAGATCGGATCGGGCTTGAGATTCAATCCTATTCGATCCGCAGAAATTCCGTGTATATCGGATTAAAATCCAGCTATTGCAAACACATGCTGAACACTATTTTCGAGCGATATTGGTTTGGTTGAGTAAGAACAAAAATACATGAAAGGCACACCAATTGAATATTCACTGTTTTGAGTGACTGTTGTGAGTTTTCAAAAAAAGTCCAATCCGATTAGGCAAAATTTGATACCATGGGAACGGATATATGAATTGATCGAGACATAAGACATAAGATATAGATATAAGTCCATCGGATCCCAGATCGAATGGGATTGTATCCATTAGTCGCAGCACAAAATATCAAAAACTCAACGCTATCGGACAGAACATTGTTAGGCTGGCTTTACAATTTTTAGCCCATGGACGACTGCAAAGGGCTTATAAGATTTTCCTCTCCGTCCATCTGTCCGTATATAACGCGTTCCTTTTTGCTCAAAATTACGTTCTCTCATAATTGGTGTTTTACGCTAGCAGAACACACTCTGACGCAGTTAGAATATCGTATGCCTTAGAGCAACTGCATTGCGCTGACAATGACTGTTCTTTGCAATGAGATAGACGACACGAAGGTACCTCAACTCTTCTGTTCGTAGGCCTGCAGCTATCGCGAAGGAGAATAGGGAAATAGAACATTACGATCAGAATGCTGTGATTCAAAGATCTACTAAGCTATACATAATTATTAGACTCGATTTAAACACTTAAAGGCGAGTTCAATTAACTTGGCTTTAAAGTTGTTTGGAAGCATCCATCTGTCTTATAAACATAAGTCTGACTGTCTACTTCTTACATCATACTTCCAGTATGATGTGATAAGATATGTAACGTTATAGAGATATCACCACCTAATGTCAAAGAGATAAGCTTATCTCATTAGGTACACAAAGCAACAGTGCCTCCGCCATAACCCGGTTACATACGGAACGTGAATGAGATA
The DNA here is from genome assembly GCA_034698945.1 of Protaphorura quadriocellata. NCBI lineage: Eukaryota > Metazoa > Arthropoda > Collembola > Poduromorpha > Onychiuridae > Protaphorura > Protaphorura quadriocellata. The sequence goes on from JAQGCA010001653.1 coordinate 13,739, forward strand.
TTGCCACCTATTGTTAAAGAGACAGGCCTATCTCTTTACATACACGAATCATCAGTGCCTTTGTCGTTACACTTGCTGCCATCAAGATGTGAGAAAATCTATAACGTTGGAGGGATGTCTTCCCCTAATGTTGAAGAGATGCTACCGCTAACGACGCTCTTAACCTCCCCATAGACTACCTCAACGGGGGGTTGACAACGAACAACGATGTTTCTCCACAGTCTCATCCGGTCTCCACAACTTCCAAACCCTTCCAAAACAACTATCCAAACCCTCTAAAGCGCTCTCTACGCACTTCCAACCACATTCCGCACACTGACAACCACTTTCCACACACTCCCAACCACAAAATGTGCAAATGTACACAAAATTGTGCGAATGTGCACATCATTGTGCAAATGTGCACATAATTGTGCAAATGTGCACATAATTGTGCAAATGTGCACATAATTGTGCGAATGTGCACATCATTGTGCAAATGTGCACATAATTGTGCAAATGTGCACATAATTGTGCAAATGTGCACATAATTGTGCAAATGTGCACATAATAGTGCAAATGTCCACATAATTGTGCAAATGTGCACATAATTGTGCAAATGTGCACATAATTGTGCAAATGTGCGAATAATTGTGTAAATATTTATATAATTCTGCAGATGTGCACATAATTGTATAAATGTGCACATAATTGTATAAATGTGCACGTAATTGTGTAAATGTAAACATAATTGTGCAAATGTGCACATAATTGTGTAAATGTGCACGTAATAGTGAAAATGTGCACATAATTGTGTAAATGTGCACATAATTGTGCACTTGTGCATATGATTGTGTAAATGTTCACATAATTGTGCAAATGTGAACATAATTGTGTAAGTGTGCACATAGTTGTGAAAATGTTCAGCTAAATGTACAAATGTGCAAATGTGCGCATAAATGTGCAAATGTGAACAGAAATATGCAGATGTGCACTTAAATGTGGAAATGTGCAAATGGATGTTCGAATGTGCGCATAAATGTGCAAATATGGACATAAATGTTCAGATGTGCACTCAAATGTGGAAATGTGCAAATAAATGTGGAAATGTGCACCTAAATGTGCATATGTGCATTTAAATGTGCAATTGTGCGCATAGTTGTGCAAATGTATACTTAAATGTGAAAATGTGCCCATAACTAAGTAAATGTGCACTTATATGTGCCAATGTTCACTTAAATGTACAAATATGCGCATAAATGCACACTTAAATGTGTCAGTGTATGCATATACGTGCAATGTGCACTTAAATGTACAACTGTGAGTATAATAGTGTCAATGGCGCACTTAAATGTGCAAATGTGCACTTGCATGTGCAAATGTGCACTTAAATGTGGAAATGTGCAAATAAATGTGAAAATGTGAACGCATGTGCAAATATGAACCTAAATGTGAAAATGTGCACTTAGATGTGCCAATGTATGCACATGTGTGCAAATATGCACTTAATCGGCTACACATTGATTTGTGGCTATGGAATAATGACGGAAATCTGATAGAGAAGCAAAAAACAGGTTTGGGAATGTTGAAGCAAAAATCTCATGAAGCGATTTGTACATGCTCAAAAACTTCGGTAAATCTCTCTGAATTTTGCCGGACTAACCTAATGACAAGAACGTCTCCCAGGGGACAGTTTTACCGGTTTGGCCGGTCATTGTCTTATTTCAAACGCTGTAACTTCATGATCATACAAAAATGATAATTCAATTTGTGGTTAAAGTTTTTAAACTAATACCAAATTGTAGAATTGACTAGAGGTTCCAAAGATGACGATTAAATATCCAAATCAATTTAATTCAACAACGACTGAATTATTAACTCACCTTCCGGGAGTTAAAGAAGTCAATCTAAAAACAGTGTGTCTATTCACTACGAAATGACAACTTCTAATTTTGTCTGTCACGTCTGATTTCCTGGCAAATGATTAGACAACAGAAAACTAACGTTCTAAAGTGATTTTGTTTGTGCACGGTAATTAATCAGTGATTGTTTACTTTCACAAATCACAAGGAACCTAAAATAACTTAAAGGTGGTGAGTAGGTCCTGCTTGGACAGAAGATCGAACGGGAATGAGCAGAGAAATATTTTCTACTTGCGTTCACAGATCTTGTGAGGAGAGAAAAGGACGAATCTGGAGGGAATTCCTTTAAAAAATGACGCGCCGACGGTCGGCCGTTTTTGAGAAAAAACACTCTACCGATTCGCAGATCAAACGATTCGACGATCGTAAATTAGCCGATTGCCAACGAGACGGCTGAGTAGACAGTAGAAGATAAGGGGGGAGGGGGATTGCTATACTATCTTCTCCCATTTGAGCTTGGACCGAGCGTCTTGACCTAGGGGAACTCAACCTACCGTTTCTATCGCAATGCTTTTTATTTGTTAAGTACCCCATCCTCATTGATATACATAAATGAGTCCAAGTTAGCTGAAAAATTTAGAAATTTAAAAAAAATCGAATATTTGAAAACTTTCGCCCAATGTACAATATATCGTGATATTAGGTTATTGTACACAAAATTTGCACACATCAAAAAATTTATAAAAAGTTCACGAAAGGGTATAAAATTTATAAAATGTCCATGGACTCTGCACGAAATGTGCACACATAAAAATGTTCATAGAATGTGCACAAAATGTGCACACATAAAATTGACCATATCCATAACTTATTGCCGCGTGGAATGCAACTCACGTGAGAGCATAGCCGGCCGCCCATAGCTAAAGCCAGACAG